>ML342548.1:0-28877 GCA_005239505.1 Nicotiana paniculata
AGAAATCCAAATTTACCCCCGATGGGACTGGGGGTAACCACCAATTGATACAAAGAAAAAAAACAAAAAAAAGGATGAACCAACTAAACTTCTTCAAGAGAGGGGTTGGCTTCACTGGCAGAAGGAGCGGGAGAAACTAGGGATGAAGAGGCATGAGCAGCTGGAGTCTCACCATCAGGTGAAGAAAGGTTATACCTTGTTCGAGCCTTCTCCATGGCTTCCTTAGTTTTAGCTATTTCAGCACTAAGGTCGAAACCCTCTTGACTCATTTCCGTCAATGTGTCAAGGCGAGAATTCATGTACGCGCAGCTCACATCAACAACAGCTACCTCTTCAAGATCTTCATAATCCCTTGCCCATACTTGAAGCTCAGCTCTCAATCCGTCCTTCTCCGCTTTCGCAACTTCAAGGGCGGCCCTTAACGGTACAATCGACTCCTCTAGAGTTTGAGATTTATCTAAAGCCTTACGAAGGTCCTCTTGAGTATGAGTGAGTGATTGCACGAGCTCTCCTGAGTATTCCTCCTTCTTCCCCAACAAGTTTTTCAAGTCTCTAATCTCCTCTGAGGCGCGGGACAGCTACTCAGCAAACGAGGACTCCAGAAAACTCTTGTCTTTATCAGCCTGGATGGAAGAAGCCTTCTCTACTGCCAGTTCTCCTGCCATGAGCCTCATCTGCCGTTTCAAGGTACTCCTTTCCTCTTCTAAAGCGTCCATGTCAATCCTTAGGCTATCATACCGTGCTTTCCAATTATCAGCATCGGCTTGCAACTCTTTTGTCTCCTGGTCCGTGTTTGAGATCCTCTTCATGAGATCCATGCCTATAAGGTTAATCTTCAAGAAATAAACCAGTCAGACATGGTAAATTTCATATACGAAAATGAAAGAGGATAACCTGAATCATAACTTCAAAGAAGTATGCACGACCTCATTGGCCCATGTAAGAGCACCGTGGCTGGCTGGCTAGCTTGGCTTTGTTAGAGGGACCTATCAAAGGCTTGAGCCACACTTCGGGATCAACCGTTTTCTTGAAAAGATTCCCCTCAGCTGGAACCTCTATTACCACCTGCCGCATATCTCTGCTGGAAGACCCTACTTCCTTAGCGGAAGGCATGGAAGCAGGCAGAGATGAAACAACAACAGGCACAGAGGGTTGAGGAGCTGGAGAAGCCACGGGCAAAGCAGCAGGCACGGAGGGTTGGAGAGTTGAGGAAGCCACGGGCAAAGCAACAACTGAAGCCATAATAGCCAAAGGAGCAGATGAGACAACTTCTCTTAAAAAAGTAGGAAAGACAGCAGCCAAAGGGACATCGTCAGGAGCAAGGTCAACACCTTCATGAAACAGGAAATCCACGGACTTATGAATGGGGGAATGTGAAACATCTTCAAGGGTAGAGGGCTCAACCACAGACACGGAAGGCAAGGTCAAGGGTGTAATCTCATCATCTGAAACCACCCGCCTTCTCCGTGGCTTGTGTACTAAAGCACCTTCTTCTTCTTCTTCTTCTTCTTCTTCTTCTTCTTATTCTTCTTCTTCTTTTTCTACAGAACGAGACTCAACAATCTTCCTTTTCGAGGAAGATGAACCAACAATAATTTCTTGGGCCTGGGCCAAATACATCTTCGAGATAGATGAAGCAGACACCCCACGAGCAGAGAACCCTATTAAAAGGGAAAAAGTTAAACGACAAAGAAAGAAGAGACTCGAGTAAGGAAAGAAGCAAGAACAAGAGCTTCACTTACCGTGGGTCTTTNGATTCTCAACAGTATCCATGATTGCTGAGAGAAGAAAAAATAGATACAGTGTTAATAAAACATCTCAAGTCAAAACGAGGAAAAGTAAATAAATGTGAGCTAAAGCATACTCACGTGCGCGATCCCACTTCTCAGGGAAGGGAAGATTTTCTTCACCCACTAACCCAACAATGGGTACGGCAATATACCGGAGCTCCCAACCCCTATCCTTATCATCTCCAGGGGTTACCAACACTCTTTTGCTTCTAGCAGTCAAAGTAAAAACCCCTTCACGAAATAGGGAGTAGAGATGAATAAGATGGTTGAACTCCTAAGACATGCAACAACTCGCCACATAAGCGGACCAACTTGTCCTATGCATATATTGAAAAAATACAACAACCACACAAGCGGACCAACTTGTCCTAAGCATATATTGAAAAAATGGTAGAATTCAATTATGACTGGGTCAATGGGGGGTCTAAACCCTAGAGTGAAAGGGTACGTATAAATAAAATAATATCCCATCTTGTAAGACGTTATTCTTTGATTACTATTCGGAATATAGACGGGGAAATCAGGCCTCCAAAAGCACTCCCTACGAACAAGGAAAATCTGACCCCCAGTTATAAGAGTTGGATACCTTTCGACACTCTCAAGGAAAGAAGATTGGTCTACAAGAACTTGACTATCTCTAGTAAAAACAAACACAGCAGGGACAATTTCATCAACTCCAGGTTCACGAAGGTGTTCACCTCTACCTCTCGACAAAGACCGAGAAACCCTAAACCTCGGAGAAACTAGAGATCTATTGGAAGGATAATGAACTATCTGAGAAGAAGAGGAGCCCCTCGAAGGAGTGGATCCTAAACATCTAAGTCTACCACCCCTCCGACTCCTAGTCAGAGAAGAAGATGGCGTTAAATTTTCAATATCTATTACTCCCTGAGGCTGGTTTGAAGAATATGTTTACAAAGTCAAGAAGAAAGTTCTTTACAAAAGACAAAGTTAGAAAAGTGTTTCGTGGAAGCAAAGAAAATAAGAAAGGTATTTATACTTGAGGACAACCGTCAAACATGGGAAAAAAGAAAAATAATGATGAAAAGTCATAATTGAAGATGTCACTTCGGGACTGACGCAACCGCAAAAATCCCTGAAAGGTGTCGAGTAAATGTAGAACCAATCCGAAAAGGACACGTGGTATGAGCATTAAATGGAAGTGACAAACGACGCCTATGGTGCAGAGAAGGATACAACGTTTAGAGGAAAAGCAGCGGCAAATATTCCCGCCATAAATGAATATCCACTTAAAAAATATTAATCGATAAATATATGGTAAGAGGGGGGACTATCTGTATTGGTAAAAAAGAGTTTCACACGTAAGCCAGCTTTTGACAACTCAGCCAGTTACGTGGACACAGGAGAACGCGACAGCTGGATGTGATTCTTTGAAGAGGTACGGAAAAAAGAGGCACGATTTAATAAACCCTCGAGCTTATCAGCCACGGGAAACTTAACCTGATCAAAACAGAGAAGAGACACGGTTAGAATGAATCTAGACAAAGCTACGGGCAGATTCAAGGGCCCACAATTGATTACTCGAACGTTATGTAAATGTACCCCAATTATCGTTATCCTTTGTAACACCTCATTAATGTCATAATTAGTCATTAATGAGCAACCATAGCAAGAGTTGTACGTTATATCAAGGAATCTCCTATATAAGGGAGGGGAATGCAGCTTGTAAAGGCATCTGATTCTCGAATACAATTTACTTTGCTTTTCTATCTTTCTGCAATATTGTCTATTATTCATTTTTCTATATTTCCTTGATTATCAGTAACCCTTGTTCATCCTAGAAATAGCTTTAGTCAAAGGATCTAATTCTTTGGTCAAACATTAGGCAGCATAGTCTCGTGAATCAAGGTCACTCGAGATGAGTGAGGGTTGAGTTTGCTATGAGTTGGAGGAAGTTGCTATTATTCCTGAGGCAATTGAAGATAATCAAAAGAAGATAGATTGATTAGCCACAGTTGAAAATGACACATTTACGGCAGTGATCAGTTCATTCGATGTGATTAAGTTATGCATATGGTTTGTGCCGGTGTGTGCGGGGCTTGTCGGCCGTCGTAATAGATTTCATGTGGAGCATTTGCGTGCTATGGCCTGTCAGGTGTAGGCGGATCTTGAAAGGGTTATGGTGGTATAGACTACTACTTAAGGATTGCATGTTGGGTGATTGTGGGAATTCACTCGTGTGTTAAGATGGTACTCTTGAATTGAGTTAAGTAAAAGGTTTCTATATGATGAAGTGTTCACCCTATTGGTGTTTCAGAAGTTATGATGGAATTCTTGCACTACCTCATATTGGTATGTTAGGTGCGGTAAGCAGTATGTAACTGGGAGTAAGAATAGAGATTGCGGTTCGGTGTTAATAAGGATGTCATGAGCTCAGAAGAGCAAGAAAAAGTGATTTGAAAGTTCAGAGTAAGCTGGTGTTATCTTCAGTGTCACCTGAGATTGATATTCAGTGGAAGAGGCTTTGTACCCTGGTCACGGATTCTTGATGTGTTTTATAGTATTAGTGTGGTCGGTGATGCGTATGCGCAGACTTGTTGCCTTGTGTGGAGGGTCGTGGAAGCATGATCACGAAAATATTGTATAAAGTGTGACATGTAGTCACTTAATGGATTGAAGATTTGGACTGAGTTTAAAGAAGTGCAATATTGCTTAATTGAGAATTTATGCCTGGAAGGCGTTCAGTTCATTTGGTTGTGGATTGTGGGGTGTTTGTCCCAACTATGATGGTTGTTCTTGCGTATTATGAGAGAAAGTGGGTTAATATGGACCCAGGTAAAAGCTATTAGCTTAGTTTGGCGCGAGTAAGGTGACTCGGTGTTTGTGGATGGATTTACATATGATTATGGGCTCCGTATGAGCCAGGCATGTTCATTTCAGTAGAGTGCTTTTCATGGAAAGGTATTAGAACAACGGATGTTGTTCCGTCTTCGTCAAATTCATGTGTTATTATGATTGTGCCGTGTGAGTTGTGAAACGACTTGATAATTTCCTATGAGTTTAGGTCCCGCGTAGTGGGGGGATGTTATGTGAGCAGGATAGCTCTTGAGATCCAGAGTGTATATATATATCGCACCTCAGTTGTGCTTGAGTTTGTAGCCTACGACTTTATCAGTCTCCCCAGGATGGTATTATGCACTTAGTATGCTTATGATCGATATTCATTAATTTGTAATAGTGAGCAAACCAGCTCCGTATATATCTTCTTATGTAAATTTTATGTGTGGATCAGGTGGCACATCGCCACGGGTATGTTATTCGGATCGGGTTGCACGCCGCAACAGTGTGATGTTGAGTAAGGTTCCTATAATTATTTTCTGGTGTTTTACTTCCTATTTTCTGATAAGAGTTCATATTAGTTGCGTGAGTTGAATAGTCCCTTCCTGAGTCATTTCTTATTATCATGTTCGAGTTATGGCCTATTGGCGCGATGTGGTATCATGTGAGGTTGTCGGTCATGTTTGGGGTGATTTGTTGTCTGAGCAGTTCGTACTGGGAGAGATGAGATTATTGGATCAGGGATCAGTGCGATAAGGTTATGTGAAGTGTATATTAAAGAATAAATACCACTATTCAGTTTCGTAAATGGGGTGATGATTCGAGTCAAGATGAGTTATTCAATGATTTGTTAACTCTCCAGTTGGGTATGAATTTCTACACATCTCCTCTGTTGTGGTGGTATCGTCAGCATTATAGCAGGATGTATGTATATATATCATGAGGTGCATTGAGAGCATCAGATTCGTGGAATTTTGGCTATTAAGGTTCAGGGAGCGTCATTGTGGTTAGATGATGAATTTAACGGTGCATGGTGTTAATTCAGCAAAGGTATGCAGTCATGTTCTGTTATATCATGTGGTGGTTGATACGGTGTTTATAAATTGGAACTAGGCCTGGCAGAGAAGTTTAAGGTATTGGAACTCGATTCTGAACTTATTATATGGATAAAAGAAGAAATCTTCAGCTTTGATCAAGCTAATGTACTCAACTGGGTTGTGGTAGCACGGGGAGGTGCTCGGGGTGTTAAATAGTGATTTCAGATAACTCCAGAGCAGTTCTTAGCACGTTCGAGGATGAACGTCTGTTTAAGTGGGGGAGAGTGTAACGACCCGACCGATCGTTTTGAGCTCTAGCGCGTCGTTCATCGGTTTGAAGTCGTGAGCAGCTCCATTTCAAGTATTATGACTTGTAGGTATGGTTGGAATTGAATTTCGGAAAGTTAAGAGTTGATTTGGAAAGAAAATTCTCATTTAAGAAGCTTTAAGTTGGAAGAATCAACTAATATTGGAATTTTAAGTAATCGACCTCCGAATCAAGATTTGAAGGTTCCATCAGGTTCGTATGATGATTTCGGACTTGGGCGTATGTCCGGATCAGGTTTTGGATAACTCGAGAGTGTTTCGATGCATATTGTGGAAGTCAACATTTTTGAAGAAATTTCCTAAGTTTGGCTTGAAGTGCATTTCAGTGATGTTGATGTCTGTTTGGGATTCCGAGTCTGGGAATAGCTCCGTATGGTGATTCTGGAGTTGGGAGTGCGATCGGAAGTGAATTTGGATGTCCGTAGGTCATTTTGAAGTCATTTGGCTAAAGATAGAAATTTGAAGGTTTTTGAGAAATCCGAGCGGAAGTGGAAATTTTGATATCGAGGTCGGAATGCGATTCCGGAAGTTGGAGCAGGTCTGTAATGTCGAATATGACTTGTGTGCAAAATTTGGGGTCAATCGAACGTGATTTTATAGGTTTCAGCATCGGATGTGGAAGTTTGGAATTTCAAGTTCATAAAGTTGGGATTTGGGTGCGATTCGTGATTTCGTTGTTGTTTGAGGTAATTTCAAGGCTCGACTAAGTCCGTGTGAGGTTATGGGACTGATTCCTGTGATTGGACGGGGTTCCGAGGCCTCAGGTGTGTTTCAGGGTGGTTCTGGGTTGTTTTCAAGTGTTTTTGTGCTGCTGTTTTTCTGGTGTTTTGGGGGTTCAGTGCAATCGCAACCCTAGTGGTGCGATCGCGGAGAAGGAATTAGAGGGGCTGATAAGTTTTCTTGTGAGATAGCACTTGTATGTATGCATTCGTACAGAGGAGGATTTTGGGGGCTGCTGCATTAGTCTATGCGATCGCAGCTATTGTTGTGCCATCACACAGAGGAAAAATATGAGGCTTCATGTTTTGGCTTGTGCGATCGCAGCTGTGACTGTGCGATCGCACATGGTATTCTGGGAGGCTTCTGGGATTTTGCTTGTGCGATCGCGGTTGATGTTGTGCGATCGCACAGAAGGATGACTGGGCAGTGTATCATTTTAAACGGGATTCTTGGCTCATTTCTCCTATTTTCATCTTGGCGTGGCGATTTTGGGAGGCCTCAAAGGGGGATTTTCATCATGCATTGCAAGGTAAGTAAATTCCTCCCGTTTTTAAGTTAAATACAAGGATTATGCATGGATTAGACATAAAAATTATGGAAAAATTTGGAAAATATTGAAGAAACCTAAAAATTTGTATTTTGGATTTCTACCACAAATTTGAGCATGGAATTTAGAGTAAATTGTATATTTGAACTAGTAAAGCTATGAGTAGAATTTATCTTCGAGAAATTTCGGATTCCGGGCACGTGGGCCCGAGGGTATTTTGGTCGTTTCATTAAGCGGGGTTGGGAAATTATATAATTTGGAATTGTGCAAATATTAGAGTATATTTTCATTGGTTGCCGTTATTTGGATAGTTTTGGGGCGTTGTGCGTCCGTTGGAGTCGTCCGAAGGGCTTGGAAGCCGGTTATGGAATTTCGGAGCGAGGTAAGTCTCGTTTCTAACTTTGTGAGGGGGAATTGTCCCCCTAGGTGAATTAATTAAGTATGTGTTATTATCTTTGGGGGTTACGTACGCACGAGGTGACCTGATTCCGTGCGTAGCTACTATTATGTCATGTTCGGGTAGTCTAGGACCCACTAGCATGCCTTACGTATTGTACCTGTGATCCTTCCTGTAATATTAAACTGCTAATATAATTGAAATCATAATTGAATAGATAAAGAAGACTAGAGTTCATTTTCTTAATCGTCTAGAAAGAGAATTGATTCCTCCGTGGATAATTGTATACCTGATAAGGTTATATTCTGAAATATCATTAAACTTGGCAAATAAGTTTCAAAATGAAGATTTAAAAGCTATATTTCATGTTCCTTTAAGAAGAATTTACCACTTTCCTGAGAAAATTATTTTCTTGATAAAAATACGGATTTATTATGTGGATATGTGTACATATGAGCACCTGAGTCGCAGGTATGATTCGGGAGTGGGGAAGATAGATGCATCTATGGTTCGAGCCATTCGACCCTCGGCAGTGCACAATTTATTATTGTTGGTTCGCGCCGTTAGACCCTCGGCATTGCTTGCACATGATGTTTACTGCGTAGTTGCTATGATTTTTGCCTGATTACTGGCCTGGAATTTTAAGTTGTCAATTGAAATGACAGAGATTTAAAGTTATTTAAAATTTTGCAAGAAGTTGTTCCTTCCCGTTGATTGATTGTTATTTAATTAAATCACCCATGTTGATTAATTGTTATTAATATGACGAAGATATGAAGTGTTAAACGTGAACGAAGTTGATAATATTTATTCCTGATTTTAATAAATTGCCTATGATAATCATGCTTAGTGTCACACTTGAATATTCTAAATTAACCTTTAGCAAGTGTCTAATTTGACTTCTCTTAACTACCTCTCTGAGGTTAGGCAGGCGACTTACTGAATACACGCTGTTTTTGTACTCATGCTACACTTACTGTGCATTTTATTGCACATGTACTTTCACAGCGATGTGGAGGATTGGAAACTTAGGTGAGCTGCATCATCCGGAGGCGATCCGCAGCTGACAGAGTCTCCCTCATACTGTATTACATTATTTTAATTTTCTTGTCCACTTGTATTTCGGACAAGCTTTGGCAGAAATTGTAAAATTCTTAGAAATTGCTCATGTACTTGTGACACCGGATTCTGAGATGTGTTGGGATATATTTGCTAAAGTGTAATATTCAAACCATTGTTTTACTTAACCAATTTGTTTAGTTAACATGTAATCAAGTGAAAGGAAATATTTTTCATAAATGTTAAAATAGAAAATTGTTTCAATTAATTAATAATTGGCTTGCCCGACAATGATGTCCGGCGCCATCACGACCTTATGGATTTTAGGTCGTGACACAATGTTTCCTCTGCCTCCAGAGCCACCCTGTCAATCACCCTCAATATTCTCTCTTCTTCAGCCTTTGATAAATATCTAGGCTTTCCAATGCCGAAAAGGCACCCAAAATCTTCTGACTACCAATGCATCCTCGACTGCATGAACAATCGCCTGCAAGGGTGGAAAACTAAATTCCTCAACCTTGCAGGACGTACAACACTCGTGCGCTCTGTCCTTAATTTTATCCCTATCTATGCAATGCAAAATCATCTCCTTCCCCAAAAAATAAGGGACCATATTCAACGAAAATTTTGTGGGGCACCACCAACACCCACAAAAAAATTCATTTGGTAAATTAGGACATTGTTACCACTCCAAAAATTCATGGGGGCCTTGGCCTCCCGAAAACTTATGCCAAAAACATTGACATGCTTTCAAGCCTAACATAGCGCTTTACTACACAATCGACCACGCTATGGGCTCGTGTACTACATGGCAAGTATCGTTTGCCTCGACCTCTACTACCTCACACAATTTCCTTCAACATCAAACTTACTGATTTCTCCATTTGGAAAAGCATGGAAAAGACTGCCCCCTTATGTAGATAAGGGACTGCATGGAATGTTGCTTCTGGCGCTGCCATTAGTATTTGGCATGACAAATGGATCTCGCCCAACCTGTCACTCTGTCAACTTATCCAGGGCTTATTATTGAGACATGAATCATCCTGACCTCTTAGCCAAATCCTTCACTCCTCTAACTATCATCTAGAACTCTTATCATTTCACCTGCCTTCTCACATCACCTTACTCATTCATAATACTCATGTTTCGACCAATTCTTCTGACTTTGATCTACCTCATTAGTCTCATACATCTGATGGAGTTTTCTCCACTTCCTCTGCCTACCAGCTTTACCTTCTTCACCAACCTCCTCCCCTACCACCCTTCTCTCATTCCTGGATATGGCAAACCCCTACTCTTAGCAAAATCAAGCACTTTTTGTGGCTTTTATTATGTGGTGTCTTACCCACTAGAGCCTTGTTATCCTATCGAAACATCATTCCCCATCCAACTTGCACCATTTGTGTGCATCCCTTAGAAGTATTATACCAATCTTCACTGTTTGCACGCCAGCCATCCAAACCTGGCATCACTTTAACATTTTAATCCATCTACCATCTACTAATCATATAAATTGGCTACACCATCTACGTACTTCTTTCGAGCTACTGCATTTACGTTCCTCTGTTACCCCAAATACCATTTCACCTACATCACAACTTGTGCCTATTATTCTCTGGCACATTTGGTTCACCCGCAATAATAATCTCTTCAACCACACTACCACACCCATACCTATTAATGTCATTTGCCTCTTAGCCGCTAAACTCAAATATTTCACCTCTAACAACCCCCTTCCACGACAACTCACAACTATCAACCCATCATGCGGGGGTAGAAGGCATCTTCCGCGATTCCAGTGATGATTGGTTTGGAGGCTACTGTAAACCCCTATACTTTACCAATGTTTTACACGCTGAATTGCTTGCTCTTTATTATGGATTACATTTTGCTATCAATCGATCAATCACTCCCCTCATAATGGAGACCGACTCTCAGGTACTTATCTCTCTCTTACTATCAGGTAATCATAAATACTCACACATTTTCAATTCTTGCAGGTTGATGTTATCTGAGCTGCAGATGTCGGTCATCTAACACACAATGAGGGAGGAAAATAGAGCGGATGCTCTGGCACGTTTTGGAAGGGATATACAAATCACCCAACTTCAGGATGTTATGTTTTTTGGAAATCCCCCACCTTTTATGTTAACACACTTACTTTTGGACTCCAGGGGGCTGCAACTGTGCGTTCAGTTCCCTCCTTGTAAGGTTCTACTTTATGTTTTCAATAAAATGATGAATACATGGTTTAGCCAAAAAAACCATGTGCACTACATGATGGATGATTTCCGTTTAATCGACTAGGTCGTCTCATCGTAATATTATACGAATCGGCGTGCATAACTAGAATAAGAAATTTTAATTTGGAAGGCTATTTAATTGTCCAAATCAATTATCACGATCATGGCCTACACTTACACATGTAACTTCTAATTTTTTAACTCTTTCGCCAAGCACAATATATTTTTCCTGAGTTTATTCTAAAAATATTTGTAAACATCATATAATTCTCATAAAGAATTAACCTTTCAATATTTTGGTTTGGGACTTCTTGTTTTTAAATTAGTATAGATGAGTTAAAATCATAATTTTACATATGTATCTATCTTGTGATTTGTTTCAAGTAACAAAATAGTGTTAGTATTTTTTGTCGGTGCCGCAATTAGTGATAAGTTGGCGTTGTAGATTCTTGAATATGCAACGATTGACGCATGTAATCTCTCTAAGTATGAGGTAGTCGATTTCCTTCCTATTGGATCTTCTTGTACCACTTTTATAGCGGATTATGATTATGTAAGAGTGAAGGCCTTGCATCATGAGTTACACATTCGTGTTTGACTTAACATGCTTATCATTGCAAGTCTAATGAGTTACGAGTAGGTAAAAAAATGATTTTTTTTCTTCAAAATACTAAATTTAAAATATACTAACTTTTGATGTGTATATAGTTCATGTCTTCCAAGTACTACATAGCGATATCAAGAGGCATTCTGACGTGTTTTAAATTAGCACTGACTACGTGTATGTTTTTCTATAGAAGCTCCATAAATCGTTGTAATGTAATGGTAAATAAGCACTTAATTATGTGTTTTGATTTTTGGTTAATAAGTAAAATTTGAATTATAAAAAAGACGTCTTTATGGTTTTTCCTCCCGCAAACACATTGAGATGAGTTGAATGAAGTTCATTTCATTTTGTGTTTTCCCCCTTTTGTTTCTTTATATTTATTCTAAAGAAATATAAAGAGTTACATTTTACAATTAATTTGTTATGGTTGGGAAGATTACACAATAATATTTGTATAGCACCATTATAAAGTTCACACATAGGATTTTAACATTTATGTTGGATTTGTAGTATTAAGTGAATTTTTGTAAAGTTACGCTATAAATAAGTGTCGATTTAGTTTTTTTTTTTCAAATGAAGAAAATATTTAGGTCCCATTTGAAAGGGAAGAACCTTGCTCAAACATGTTTTTTTTTTTTGTAGCAAGTCAGACTAACAACAAAATCTCGTAACAGATTGTATGTAATCAAACAAATACTTAATCAAACATTTCAATCCATACTTTGTGATTAACTTGATTCTCTACGGTATATCTTTATGCAATGAACTTCTTGTGTTTTGTTTCTCTAAGAGATCAAGATGTATGTGTTTTTCCATTTTTTTATCTATCATATGCTCTCACAGACTGCTCTCTAAATATCAGCCACTAGCATGTTTCTTATATGGCAACTATTTTAGTTTTCTTTTGCGATGCATGAGATGCATCACTCAAATTATAGAGCAACTTATATGCAAAATACTCATTGAACTTAAAATAATTACCCCTTTTTACCTATTTAAAAACTAGTTACAATATGTATCTACCAAACTAAAACTAATTATCCAATCTACCCATTCCACTTCTTTTACCCATTTAACTTAGCTTAGCTTGATTTGATTTGACTTGAATTGACTTGGATTGACTTTGCTTGAATTAATTGGCTTGATTTAACTTGATTTTGCTTGGCTTGAATTGATTTGGCTTAACTTGAATTAGCTTTATTTAGTAACTTAGTTTAACTTCATTTGACGGAGTATTAAAAAAATGGGTTGGCGAAAAGGCATGGGTGGGGCGGGGCGGGTACTTATTTTCAGTTGCATGGGTATTTGCTAATGGCAATTACTTTACAACAGGAACATGAGGCTCTTTTCCCGACACAAAGAGGCCTAGAACAAGAAAGATATATCTGTTGCTATCCATTGTAATGTTCAGGTAGAGAAAGCATAGCACTTTAATGTAGTATGTATATGTCCTCACTTTTATACAATAATTTATAATTGATATTTCTCATTTTATATCATAAATTTAAATTTTTTTATTTTTTAAACTCCTTACCCCGTCAAATAATTAAATTTACATAAATTGAAGCGTATTTGACGGGACAACCTCATTAAATAAATTGAAACGTTTGATTACATACAATCTTTGACGAGATTTTGTTGTCAGTATCTTTCTCATTGAAGTGCCTTTAATGAGGCACAATGTTCAGTATCAATCATTGAAGTGTAGAAAAAATGAGGCACAATGTTCAGTATCTTGTGACATTATTAATTTTAAATAGTATTATTTAAAGAGATACTAACTTATACACTTCTTAAATAACTTAGTTCTTATCTTCTACATTCACAACAAAGAAGAAAAATAAAATATTAATAATAATTTAATATCGTAGTGCAAATTTTAGTGCAAAATGAAGCAAAAGGGAGTAGTGAATAGAAAGAAAGAAACGGAAGGAAACAAATGAATGAAAGAAAGATAAATGTAGGACGAGGAGGTCGAAGGGGATTCAATCCCTTGTTCTTGGAGAAATAAAATTACTATCCAGCCAGTGCACCACTTGGCTGTATAGAGCATGAGTTCCTCAAGTAAATATTAGACTATTTCCGTAAACTATGTACATAGAAAAATTGATTTGCTAGAATGACTATGAATTCAGATAAACCCTAATTTATAGGGTAGATCCGCCCCCCAGAACAACTGTTATCGCTATTAATCAAACGGTAGTTTATGAGTTGGAATTTCAATAACCTATTTGGACTTTGAACTTCGAATTCAGTTTGTCATCTTCTGACTAATATTATATAGGATAAGGAACGACCAAAGAACTGATCTAAGAAAATGCGATAAAATAGCAAAAGATGACTTCGTCGATGTACACGGTCACAACGGATCTGCTCTTCTTATAACTAATCAAGGTTGAATCATGATAGGTTACGGTTCGGTCTCGTATTATATCGAGTATCAGTGCGTAGTTAGATTATTAAGCCCGTATTTCAGAGACCGATCAAGGTTGAGATCAGCCAAAATCGAGACCAAGCAGAACATAGATCGAGCAAAACCGATGAAAGTCTACCTAATCAAATAAAGGTAAACCGAAATATCCGTAATCGAGCAAGGACCACGGGAGAAATCTCGACACGTATCAAGATGAGGACGATTAATTAGTCAATCATGAGATTTCTTACTATATTTAGGTTTGTACCATAAGTAGGACTCACCTACTATATAAATGGGGTCTAATCATTTGTAAAGGCATGATATTCACACAATGCAAAGCAATATACTATTCTTTTCTTTAAGTTCTCAATACTCTGTTACTCTGCTTGTATCTCATTTGCTATTTCATTTGGTTCGAGGGTAACTTAGCTCGAGGGCCAAAGCTGCACATCTCATTTGGTTTTCTTTTATTTTTCTTTACAGTCAATTTCAATATCAATTTGTATTTTTCTTAGTTTGTGCCAAGTAAAATCACGTGTTCTTAAAACCACATATAAATTCAATTGTTATCCGTTTTTAGGGTAAACAGATTGGCACCCACCGTGGGGCTAAGGATAATAGTGATTGCATGGTACTAACTTTCGTAATACACACTATTTTATACTTGTTCTTGTGAGTATCTTTGATTCAGGATCAGCATGTCAAACTCTCAAGCAATACCCACACACATAGACAATGGCCTTGGTTTCCATGACGAAAAAGACAACATAGCCGCCCTAGGGAACGAAGTACCTCCAGTTGACCTCGATGGATCCCCGACCGTAGACCCAATCGACGTCAGTTCCCATGTTGCCATTAATGCAAATTTGGCCGTCGACCCCGAGAGTAGCATCTGTAGAGACGTTTGATCAGGCGATCAGAGCGCGTAGGGCGGCGAGGAAGGCGGGATCAGCCTTCGAGTGATATTCGAAATATTGGCTCAACAAGCTGCAATAGCACAAAAAACCAGAACCATGCACCAAGCAAGGTCGAGTTCGAGCCATCGCAGGAAGTTGTTCATAGGGCCGAATCGGTGTCAAGAAGGTCAAACGGAAATGAATCAGGGATCGACCCCGTAATCATGAAGATGCTGGAGGAGCTGACATAACGGGTATCGGGGGAGAAGAAAATTGAAGCAAATGACAAGAAGGTGGAAACCTATAATTCCAGGGTTGATCAAATTCCAGGGGCACCACCGATTTTGAAGGGTTTGGATTCAAATATGTCTGTGCAAAAACCCTTCCCTCGAGCGCGGCTCCTAAACCAATTCCCAAGAAGTTCTGCATGCCAGAATTCCCAAGTATAATAGAACGACCGACCACAACGAGCATGTCACTTATTACATATGTGCAATTAAGGGGAATGATTGGAGGACGATGAGATCGAGTCCGTGTTGTTGAAGAAATTCAGAGAGACCCTGTCAAAGGAAGCAATGATATGGTACCACTATTTTCTACCCAACTCCATTGATTCTTTTGCCATGCTTGCAGATTCCTTCGTTAAAGCACACGCCGGAGCTATAAAGGTCGAGACTAGGAAGTCGGACCTCTTCAAGGTAAAGCAAAAAAATGGATACCCAGAGAGTTTGTGTCTCGGTTCCAAATGGAACGTATGGATCTACCACCGATCGCCAATGATTGGGCCCTTCAAGCCTTCACTCAAGGATTAAATGTACGAAGCTCGGTGGCCTCACACCAATTAAAGTAGAATTTGATCGAATACCCAGCTATTACCTGGGCCAATGTGCATAATCGGTATCGGTCGAAGATTAGGGTCGAAGAAGACCAGCTGGGGAGTCCTTCCGGATCCATTTATCCTATCAGGACCGTCGACAAAGTCAAAAGGGACACCGACCGGGAACCACGTTCAAATAGGGATTGTTACCAGCCATACAATAGAGATCGAAGAAACAACGGACCTGGACGCAACGCCATTTGAGGTGAAAGGAGAAATGATCGAGGTTAGATCTCTCGAGGGCTCATGAGCAAGAATGATTTCGACAGGAATGTCAAGCCCAAAGAAGCACCACGATTGCCAGAATATAACTTCAACATTGATGCATTCGTTATCGTATCGGCCATCGGACGTATCAAAAATACTAGATGGCCTCGACTTTTGCAAACCGATCCAGCCCAGAGATATCCCAACCAAATGTGCAAGTACCATGGCGCTCATGGTCATAGAACATAAGATTGTAGACAGCTAAGGGACGAAGTATCTCGGTTGTTCAACGAGGGGAACCTTCGGGAATTCTTAAGCATTCGGTCCAAGAATCACTTCAGAAATAGAGATTCAAACAGAAAGAACGAGCAAAGAGATACACAACACGTGATCCATATGATTGTTGGATGGGTCGATATTCCTTAAGGATCGGTATTTAAATGCACCAAGGTGTCGATCACAAGGGAGAAACGAACTCGGTATTATGTACCAGAAGGAACCTTGTCTTTCAATGACGAGGATGTAGAAGGGATCGTGCAACCCCATAACGACGCACTTGTAATATTTGTACTTATGAATAAGACTCAAGTTAAACGTGTTTTAATAGATCCAGGTATCTCCCAACATCATCCGATCGAGGGTCGTAGAACAACTCGACCTACAAGATAAGGTTGTGCCCGCGGCCCGAGTACTTAACGAATTCAACATGGCATGCGAAACCACCAAAGGCGAGATAAATTTTTCCAGTTAACGTGGTCGGGACCATCCAAAAGACGAAGTTCCATGTGATCGAGGGCGATATGAGGTATAACGCCCTGTTCAGGAGGCCATGGATCCACAATATGAGGGCAGTACCCTTGACCCTTCACCAGGTTCTAAAGTTCCCGACATCAGAGGGAG
This sequence comes from Nicotiana paniculata, assembly GCA_005239505.1. Classification (NCBI taxonomy): domain Eukaryota; kingdom Viridiplantae; phylum Streptophyta; class Magnoliopsida; order Solanales; family Solanaceae; genus Nicotiana; species Nicotiana paniculata. The sequence goes on from ML342548.1 coordinate 16,823, forward strand.
TTAAAACAGTCTACGGGAAGCAACCCACCGCCAAGGAAATGTTTGCAGTCGACGAAGTGATACCAATATCGACACTCCCATCAACAAAAGGGTCAGATTCGAAGGGAAAACAAGAGGCCAAATAGCAACCACAGACACCGGCCTCGACCCAATAAGAGAAGCAGGGGACTGACGAGGATGATGATTATGGGGTTCCTCAATCCTTCATAGTCCCCGATGATTCCGACGCCACCAAGTTAACGGTCGAAGAGCTGGAACAAATCATACTGATCGAACATCAGCCCGAACGAAAGGTATACCTGGGCACGAGGCTAGCTCCCAAGCTCAGAGGAAAACTTTTTCAATTCCTTAAAGCTAACATGGATTGCTTTAGTTGGTCCCATCTCTATATGACAGGGATCCTACCGAAAATCACCAATCATAAACTAAGCCTGGATCCGGAGTTCCATTCGCTGAAGCAAAAAATAAGACCCCAAGTCCGAGGTTAAACATGATTTCATCAAAGACGAGGTAACTAAACTTCTTAAAATAGGATCCATTCAGGAAGTAAAATATCTCAAATGGTTTGCAAACATAGTGGTAGTCCCTAAGAAGGGAAACAAACTTAGAATGTATGTAGATTACAAAGATCTAAATAAAGCATGCCTCAAGGATTCTTTTCTTTTCCTAATATCGATCGCATGATCGAATCCACGGCCGACCACAAGATCCTCAATTTTCTCGATGTCTATTCCGAATACAACCAAATACAGATGATCCTGGAAGATCAGGAAAACACCTCGTGTATCACTAAGTACGACACCTACTGCTATAATGTAATGTCATTCGGATTAAAAAAAGCTGGTGCAACTTATCAACGCCTAGTAAACCGGATGTTCGAAGAACAAATAGGAAAATCAATGGAGGTTTATATTGATGACATGCTAGTTAAGTCCCTGCGAGCAGAGGACCATCTGAAGCATTTGTAGGAAGCTTCCAGTATACTGAAGAAATACAACATGAAGCTCAACCCAGAAAAATGTGCATTCGGGGTCGGCTCTGGTAAGTTTCTCGGCTTCATGGTATCCAATCGAGGAATCGAGATCAACCCCGAAAAAATCAAAGTTATCAAGGACATCACGGTAGTAGACAACGTAAAGGTCGTGCAGAGGTTAACGGGGTGCATAGCCGCGCTGGGTGATTCATCTCGAGGTCCTCCGATAAGAGTCATCAATTCTTCTCGTTGCTGAAGAAGAAGAATAACTTCACATGGAATATGGAATGTCCTTGGAGGAGCTTAAACAGTACTTATCGAGCCCACCGCTGCTTCACACGCCGAGGATAGACGAACAACTTTACTTCTATCTTGCAGTATTCCGAGAAGAACAAGGTACACAATTCCCTATCTATTATGTTAGTCGGACCTTAGGTGAGGTCGAAATTACGTATCCCCATCTAGAAAAATTGGTGCTCGCTTTGATAAGCACCTCTAGGAAACTAAAACCATACTTTCAATGTCATCCCATATGTGTTGTAACAACTTATCCACTTCGAAATATTTTGCATAAGCCTGAACTTTCGGTACGATTGGCCAAATGAGCCGTAGAAATCAGTGGGTATGATATTGAATATCGACCCCGAATAGCCATCAAGTCTCAAATCTTGGCAAACTTCGTGGCTGAATTCACACCGGCCCTAGTACCCGAGGTTGAAAGAGAACTATTAGTAAACTCGGGTATGTCCTCAGGAATATAGACCCTCTTTACGGATGGTTCTTCAAATGTAAAGGGGTCTGGACCCGGCATCGTGCTAAAACCACCCACAGGTAACGTGGTTAGACAATCTATCAGAACTGTAAAATTGACTAACAATGAGGCCGAATATGAGGCCATGATTGCAGGTCTCGAATTAGCCAGAGGCTTAGGAGCGGAGGTGATCGAGGCCAAATGTGACTCTCTCCTCGTGGTGAACCAGGTTAACGAAACCTTTGAAGTTCAAGAAGAACGAATGCAAAGATACCTGGATAAGCTACATGTAACTCTACACCGGTTCAAGGAATGGACTTTGCAACATGTACCTTGAGATTAGAATAGTGAGGTTGATGCCCTCGCAAACCTAGGGTCATCGGTCGAAGACAACGAACTCAATTTTGGGGTTGTCGAACAACTCATGAGATCGGTGGTCGAAGAAGGACACACTGAGATAAACTCCACAAGTTTGACCTGGGATTGGAGAAACAAATATGTGGAGTATTTTTGAAGAACGGGAAGCTCCCATCAGATCCAAAAGAATCGAGAGCCATGCGCACAAAGGCAACACGATCCACCTTGTTTGAAGACGGAACCTTGTTCAGAAGGATGTTCGATGATCCATTAGCGATATGCCTAGGACCAGTAGATACTGAATACGTTCTGAGGGAAGTATACGAGGGCACTTGCAGAAATCATTGGGGTGCCGAATCATTGGGCCACAAACTGATTAGAGCCAGATACTACTGGATAGACATGGAGAAAGATGCAAAAGAGTTTGTTCAAAAATGCGACGAGTGCCAAAGGCATGCACCAATGATTCGTCAACCCGGAGAACTACTCCAATTCGGTCTTATCCCCGTAGCCGTTCAAGAAGTGAGGAATGGACATCGTTGTCCCTCTTCCATGGTCCCCAGGTAAAGCTCAATTTATTTTATTTATGACTGATTATTTTTCTAAGTGGGTTGAAGCACATACTTTTGAGAAAGTCAGGGAGAAGGAAGTCATAGACTTCATTTGGAACCACATCATATGTCGATTCAGGATGCCTTCCGAAATCGTATGCGATAATGGAAAGCAGTTCATCGGTAGCAAGGTAACTAAATTTCTCGAGGATCACAAGATCAAAAGAATCCTATCCATACCTTATCATCCCAGCGGGAAAGGACAAGCCGAATCGACCAACAAGACTATCATCCAAAATCTTAAGAAGATATTAACCGACGCTAAAGTAAAGTGGAAGGAAATCCTACCCGAGGGTCTTTGGGCATACCACACAACATAAAACTCTAGTACCAGAGCTACCCCATTTTTATTGGTTTATGGCACCGAAGCTCTAATATCGTTCGATGTCGGAGAACCCAATATCAGGTTCCGATATGCAACAGAAAAGTCAAATAACGAGGCCATGAATACAAGCCTAGAATTATTGGATGGAAGACACGAAGCCTCCCTCGTCCGACTGGCCCCCAAAAATAACGGATCGAGAGATACTACAATCGAAGAGCCAATATTTGATATTTTAGCGTCGGGGACTTGGTGCTAAGGAAAGTCACCCTCAACTCCCGAAATCGGAACGAAGGAAAATTGGGCCCAAACTGGGAAGGACCGAGCGGATTCTTGAGGTCACCGAAAAAGGGTCTTACGAGCTCGGAACGATGAATGGAACAACTGCCGAGGAATTGGAACATATCACACCTAAAACGATATTACTGCTAAGGTACGACCCCGTTCTATTTTCACTTTTATTTTAAACTAACACTTGCAGGTGGTCAACAAGAATCGACGGTGGATTTCTTAGCGAACGAAATGAAGTCTTTAGGTCCAAAAGCAAGTGTTGCACTCTTTTTCCCTTAGATCGATTTTGTCCCAAATGGGTTTCTCAGCGAGGTTTTTAACGAGGCAATAATGAATCGTGCTAACTTAGAATCAAGCTTGATTACGAATCGGCATTGAAGATCAATTCAGCAATATCCGAGGTTCCTCTGCATTCAACCTCGAATACTAGAAGGGCTACCCTCGGATATACATTATATTCGAATATCAATTCTAGCGAGGAAAGTACTTCATAAAAGAAGGGTATCGATATATAGGATTTATTCTAAGGGACAAACAATCAAAACGAACCGTGCCCACATAGATTATTCGAGCCCTGGTTTTAAAATGTACGCATGTGTGACTATTTTGATCAAGAATAAAGAGAAGTACTTTCCTTGCAAACATCTGATGTTTAAAATTTTTCTCCTCTTTACATATATTAAGAGCTTCGTACTATAACGAGTCTAAGGGCAATACTTAACCAAAACACAAACGACTGCTCCCTCACTCGGGGACTATCTTTAAACTCGAACATGTCACGTCCCATAACCGAGGAGCGGGACCGATGCTCAACCAAGTAAACCTGACTGAGCAAGCCTGTTAGATTTCATTCTACCCAAATTCATATTTGAATAAAGAGGAGACATACTCCATTAATCATACTCTGAAAATATTTCATTAACAACTTCCATTTCGCTTCCATTAGCAGCTTTAACCATAATTTCCAAACATTAATATTTTATAGATATTATGAAAAACATGTTTGCTCAATAATAATATTTCTAATTCAATTCCCAATATCAAACACCACCCACAACCTGTCTACGGAGCCTCTAAGTACAACTGGAGAGTAATATGGAAATACCGGCAACAAGGCTCCGGCTATACCTCAAAATAGAAAGTACACGAGAAACAAAAGATACAGGACCCCGGAATAAAGTGGGGCTCACCAAGACAGCTGAAAAGAGTATACCGCTATCAGTGCTCGATGCCGCCTACTATGGAAACACCTGTATCAATTAAAGATACAACGCCCCCGGTAAAAGGGACATTAGTGCCGTCGAATAGCACTACTATGTATAGCTAAAAGTCCTCTTTCAAAATAGAATGATAATATAAGAAAGAAAAACTATAGAAACAACAAGTCATAATTAACAATATCCATATGACCAATTCAAACATAACGATTTTCAAAGTACGAAAGTAATATATACATATTTTTGGTTGGGAGATCATTAGCACCGATATACCACCGTCATTGTTAGCACAGAGTTCGATCACGCCCAATCTGTCACGACCCAAAATCCCTAAGGTCGTGATGGCGCCGGACATCAATCTCAGGCAAGCCAAATCATTTATTAATTGAAATAACTTTCCGATTTAACATTTATGAAAATATTTTCTTTCACTTTATTACATATTAACCAAATAAAAATCTGTTAATTTAAAAACAATGGTTTGAATACTACACTTTAACAAGTATAACCCAACACATCCCAGAACCCGGTGTCACAATTACATGAGCAATTTCTAAGAATTTATACAAATCATTACAAAGCCTGTCCGAAATATAAATTGGACGTGGAAATTTAAAACAAAAATAAATACAGTACGAGGGAGACTCTGTCAGCTGCGGATCGCCTCCGGATGATGCAGATCGCCTAAGTCTCCGAAATCCTCCACATTGCTATGAAAGTACCTGTGCAATAAAATGCACAACAAGTGTAGCATGAGTACAAAAATAACGTGTACTCAGTAAGTCGCCCGCCTAACCTCAGAGAGGTAGTGACGAAAGGTCGAATTAGACACTCACTAAGGGCCATCAAATTAATTAACAGTATAAGATGAACTCGATAGGCATGTAAAGGTAGCAAAGCAGCATGTATATAAGGCACTGAACTCCAACTAAATACTGGAAATAAACAACATATACCACTTTCTCATTATTTTTCAAATATCTTAAATAAACAAGTTCCTCTTTGTTTTTCCCCAATTACTTTATCACTTCAAAATCATAAAGAAAAATATTTAACAATTTAGCATGCGCATACAAGATAAGGACAACCGGCCTGAGCCGTCATAATAATCAACTCTGTGCACTGCCGAGGATCGAACGGCCGGTACCAAAAGTGCACCTCTAAATAAAATACTCATGTCTATGCACTGCCGAGGATCGAACGGCCCATACCAAAAGTGCATCTCTCAATATAATAATCCTCTCTGTGCACTGCTGAGGATCGAACGGCCCGTCCCATAAGTGCACCTCTCAATATGATGATCATGTCTATGCACTGCCGAGGATCGAACAGCCCGTACCAAAAGTGCATTTTAAATCCGTCGTGGCGTACGGCCCGCTCCCATGAGAGTAGGGAAAATAGCACTCCGCTCGCGGAATGTAAATTACGAAGCGGTAACATGCAGACATGCACAATCAACAATCCACCCCGAATACGTCGGGAACACAAATTCTCAAGTAAATGACAGATTTCTCTTTTAAAAACCACAAATAGTATTTAAATCCCTTTTTTCGAAATTCACTTGCCGAGTTTATATAACATTTAATAACATAACCCTATTCGGAAGTACAACTGCCCGCGAAGGAAATAAGTTCTCTTTTTAGATGATTTAGAAAATAAACTCTAATTCTTCCATTAGTCATTAAATTACAATTTTGATTACATTAGTAGTCTAATATCATAGACAAGACCACAGGTACAACATGTAAGGCATGCTAGTGGCTCCTAGGCTACCCAGACATGGCATAATAGTAGCTACGCACGGACTCCCGTCACCTCGTGCGTACGTAGCCCCCGTAGATAGTAACACATACTTAATTAGTTCACCTAGGGGGACAGTTCCCGCTCACAAAGTTAGAAAGGAGACTTATCTCGCTCCGAAATTCCAATACCGGCTTCCAAGCCCTTCTAATGACTCCAACGGACGCACAACGCTCTGAAACTACCACATAACGGCAAAGCAATGAAAATTCATCCTGATACTCACAACAAATTCAAATTATATACTTCCCCAACCCTGCTCGGAGAAATGACCAAAATGCCCTCGGGCCCACGTGCCCGGAAATCCGAAATTCTCGAAGATACATTCTACCCATAGCTCTACTAGTTCAATCATACAATTTAATCTACATTCTATGCTCAAATTCGTGGCTAAATTCCAAAGTTACATTTTCTAGGTTTCTTTAAGATTTACCAAATTCTCCTCAACTTCCCCTACCAAATCAATGCATATAATCTTGTATTTATCTTACAAACAGGAGGAATTTACTTATCTTGATGCCTGAAGAAAATCTCCCTTGACAAAAACCCGACTTTAAAACATTCTGCCCAGGCCTCCTTTCGCACCTGCGGTCCAATAGCCTCTCCTGCGGCTCCGCACCTGCGGAAATTCCATCGCAGGTGCGGCTCTGACTCAACCCAGTATCTCTCGCTTCTGCGGTCCCTTCTTCGCACCTACGCTTCCGCAGGTGCGACCAATCTTCCACACCTGTGGCCTCCTCAGCTCCAGCCCAAAACTCGCACCTGTGGCACCCTTAGCCGCACCCGCGGCTCCGCACCTGCAGTCAAAGCCTCGCAGGTGCGGTTACACCAGATGAAAGCAAACTTCAGTCTTCTTCAACTTCAAACATTGATCCGTTAACCACCCGGAATCCACCCGAGGCCCCCGGGACCCCGTCAAATTATACCAACCTGTTCCAAAACATAATGCGGACTTGCTCGAGGCCTCAAATCACATCAAACAACATTGAAACCACGAATCGCACCCAAATCCCAACTTTATGAACTTAGAAATTTCTAACTTCTACATCCGATGTCGAAACCTATCAAATCACGTCCGATTGACCCCAAATTTTGCACACAAGTCATGTTCAACATTACGGACCTGTTCCAACTTCCGGAATCGTATCCTGACCTTGATATCAAAACTTTCACTTCCGGTCGGATTTCTCAAAAACCTTAAAATTTCTATCTTTAGCCAAATGACTTCAAAATGACCTACGTATATCCATATTCACTTCCGATCGCGCTCCCAACTCTAGAATCACCATATGAAGTTGTTCCCAAAGTCGGAATCCCAAACGGACATCAGCAACACTGAAATGCACTTCAAGCCCAAATTTACAAAATTCTTCTAAAATGCTAACTTCCACAATATACACCGAAACGCTCCCGGATTATCCAAAACCCGATCGGGACATACGCCCAAGTCCGAAATCATCATATGAACCTGCTGTAACCTTCAAATCCTGATTCGAAGGTCGTTTACTCAAAATTTCAATCTTAGTCCATTTCTCCAACTTAAAACTTCTGAAATGAGAATTTTCTTTCCAAACCAACTCTAAACTTCTTCAATTCCGACCACACCTACAAGTCATAACACCTGAAATGGAGCTGCTCACGACTTCAAACCGCTGAACGACGCGCTAGAGCTCAAAACGACCGGTCGAATCGTTACACGATCGACTTGGCCATCTCCCCACGGACAATGTGGTTTGACATGATGATGCAAAAGAAATTTGTTACAAGAGTAGTACCACCATGTGCACAATATAGCGTCCGATCTCCAACCGATAAGCTAGGACGCCTTCCCACATATGCCGTGTGGTTGGCTTTTTCTTTTCCAATTCATATGCACTAGTTTCATCCCAATTTAGGGGAATAATCATAATTTCATCAATATTTCAATTTCATCCCAAATGAGGGGAATAATCACAATCCACCCCTACACATGCATGTGTAGTTTCAGGTGTGAGACTTATGACCCACACTTCCTTGGTTTTGCTAATGATACTCCCAAAAATATTTTTAGTTTGATTTGCACACAAGATAACATAAATAAAAATGTATTCATCTCAGAATCTTTCACATTGCATAGATCTTTATTAGTATTTTCAACCATCCACATTAACAATATTTCCTTGGCTCTTTGGGCCTCTCAAAAAATTCTTTATTCGTGGCACGATGGCCGCATTTTATATTCCATACTTCACTTCTTTTAATTTCACGGATCACCACCAAATACCAACATATAGAATAATTCATAAATCATATACCTCAAGTTCATTAGTAATAGAAACTTTAAACACAAAGGATTCTTCCCAAAGAAGGGGACATACCAACCAATAATAGAAACACACATCAAAGTCATAAACATGCCATACACCAATTATTCTTGAATTACTCTTTTCCAATCACGACAATGTACAATTTCAACACCGGAGTATGTAAGAACTTGGATCACATTGGATGTACCAAGAATTATCTAAAACAACCACTTATGGGAACAAATTAAGTACAAAAGCCTTTACACCATTTATTTTTGAAGTCATTTATGAACAATAACGTCGAGGCTCAGTCCATAATCTGTTTCACATTTTCTCATTTCATTGGCATCACTAGTCACAATTATAACTTAAGTTCTTGGCACGTTGGCCACAGTATATTTTCCCAATTCACTTAATTCATTTTCATAACATCTTTATAGATTATCAAAAACAAGACGCACTTAATCAAGACATTTGGTACACATAGGAGAAATTAGGAGCATTAAGCACATCGAATTTTCCTCACCCAATTGGTATACTAGTTTTTATTTAAAAAGAAACTCAAAGCCATACCATTTTAATAAGCATATCATACTTTGAACATCTAGCTTTCGATATAAGGCTCATTCGGAATAATCAGGTTTATACGTTTATAGGGGATAACTCGGAATGTAGAAATTAGGGATTTTGGGCCGATCATACTTAAACTTACGGAAACATTATGGAATTAAATTTCGAGAGAGAAAGTTTAGCCAACATACCTTGTTTGAGCTTTCCTTAAGTTACTACAACACATCAACACTTCTAGAAATAACAATATATTGGAAGATAGCAAAAATCGGTTAATAATTAGAAGGATTTCCATGGTGTAACTCTCCTAGGAATTTTGTCAAACACCTAACATGTGAAATATATTACAAGGCTCTACAATGGAGATCCTTTCATCCCTCAAACAATTTCAACAAGAAACTTGTGATGACCCAAAGGGTTATCTTGTGTTTTAGGACTCTATTCTGCACTCGTTAGCCTTAAATTTTTTATTTTTTACCCACCTCGATTTGCGTGTGCAGTCCCGGCATAATTCCAAAAAGCCTTTATGTGAAAAATTAAAGAAACAATGATGTGGCCTTAAAAATAATTTTTAGTTGACTTTGGTCAATTTTTTCAGTAAATGGACCCGGACCCGGACCCGTATTTTGGCGGTCTTGGTGGATCCTTAGTAAAACACAAGACCTGGGCGTATGCCCGAAATCGAATTTCGAGGTCCCTAGCTCGAGATATGAATTTTTGACTAAAATTGAATTGCTGAAATTTAGTGATTTTAAAGAATTTGCTTAATGTTTTCTCTTGATGGTATCGGGTCCCTATTTTGGTTCAGGAGTCCGGTACAGGTCCGTTATGATATTTAAACCTTGTTTGTGAAATTTGGTAAGAAACGAAACCGATTTGATATGATTCGAGCCTTCGGTGAGAAAATAGAATTTTAAGGTGTTCTTGACACATTCATGTGTTTTGGTGTCAAATCCGTAGTTCGAGGTGTTATTTTAATGATTTAATCGCACAAGCAAGTCCGTATGATATTTTTAGACTTTTTTGCATGTTTGGTTTGAAGCCTCGAGGGCTCGGGTGTCATTCGGGCAATGCTCAAGTTGAGTTCAAACCTCAACAAGGCTGCTGGTGCACCAGATCTGGTGTGCCCGCACCTGCGAGCCTTTGGTCACAGGTGCGAGCAATAGCCCTGCAGGTACGACCCAAGCCTGGGACTCCATTTTCCGCAGATGCGGACTTCGCTTTGCAGGAGCGGGACCGCAGAAGCGGGACCGCAGAAGCGGAACCCTCTCCGCAGGTGAGGCCCTAGTCGGCCCAGTTCTTTTTTGTAGAAGAGGACGTCCTGTCCGCACGTGCGGATGTGCAGGTGCGGCCAAAGCACCGGATGTGCGAAGGTCGCTGGGTAGTGAGTTCATTAATTCGGACTCCACCCATTTTTTCTTCTCATTTCAAAATATAGGAGACCTAGGGCGATTTTTCAAAGACATTTTCTTCCCCAAATCATAGGTAAGTGTTCCTTAACTCGTTTCTTTCAATCTTTTACTTCATTTTACAAGAATTCAACCAAAAATTTAGGAATTTCATGGTAGGGATTTTTGGGAAATTAGAAATTTGACCTCAATTTGGGGTCGGATTTAGAAACTACTTACATATTCGGGACCGCGGGTGAATGGGTTAATGAATTTTCGTCCGAACCGCGGGTTTTGACAAAGCGAGCCCGGGGTCGGTTTTTGACTTTTTGAGGGAAAATTTAGGAAATCTATAATTGTGTACTGAGATTGATTTCTTTAGCGATAGTTGATGTTATTAAGCTAATTATGACAAGATACGAGTGGGTTGGAGGTGAATTCTAGAGGAAAAGCGGTACTTGAGCAGTGAGTGGCCTGCGAATCGAGGTAAGTGTCGTGTCTAACTTCAGCTTGAGGGATTGGGTGTTGATTGGCTCTTTGTTATGTGTTTGGTTGTTTAGTATAATGTATAGGTGAGGTGACGTGCACCTATACGTTGTTGTCGAGTCATAGCATGCGAGTGAGTCCTATCATTGTAACTGTTGGAATCTTTAATCAACTTGTCCATGTTTAGCTTAGCTAATTGATATGTTGGACATCTCTTATCCTATTTTACTGAAATTTGGTAATTGTTGAGTATTGACTCAAGGTTGAGACCGATATTGTGGCATTAAGTGTTGAAGTAAGACTGATTTATGAAATTTCTGTATCTCTGTTGCTATTAATCTTTATTTTGGTGAGGAAGAGTGTAAAACACGAAGGGTGATGTCGTGTCATGTTTGTGAGTGAGTGTTAATGCACGAAAGGTGATGTCATGTTATATTATGAGAGAGTTAATGCACGAAGGATGATGCCTGTCGCGCTCCCTCTTTCCTCACGGAGATCGGGTTTATGACATTCGGTTGAGACAACTCTTTCCTTTTGGGAAAGGGGTTAATTTTTGAGAGTCGCCACCTAACAATTTTTAAAGGTGCGTTAGGACACCAAAGGGGTTAATTTACAACTACGTTGTTAAACAGAGACAGAGTAAGGGCTTGAAATTATCCTAAGGGGAAGGTGTTAGGCACCCCTCAGGATCCACAAGTGTGGTTCCCGGCCAAACAGCTTTTGTGAATTTTGTACAATTAGCAAATAAACAAATAAAGGCTCAAATAAGAAGGGATTTAAGTCTTAAGCATGCAGATGTTTGAAAATAGTAAAGAAGGTTAGGTTTTGAAAAGATTATGATCTAAGCATATAAAGGGTATCCTAGGTTTATAATAATATGGATCACATCAATGCAATACCCGGTATGACACTCTCGAAGAGAGTCTACACGTGGTATTAGAGCACCGGTCATCATATCCATATTCTACCCTTTCCTACCCCGTGAAAGTAACTAAATCGAGTGT
>ML342550.1:0-75903 GCA_005239505.1 Nicotiana paniculata
ACGATATTGACCCCTTTGGAAATGCTCCAATAACCAAACCTGTAGTAGCAGATTACAACCCTCGAAGTGTTTGAACCCCTTCTAGCAACGGTCCAAGGCTCGGTAGATGTCAGTTATGATCATAGGGACAATGGTATATGTTTGCCCTTCTATCCCCTCCATTAAATTTTTGGGTACCATATCCAGTCTAGTGTGAATCATGTCCCTTTGCTTGGAAATACTATCATGCCCAGGAAGCAAACAACAAACACAAAAACCCTGCGATGAGAATATCACCCAAGGAAGTGATAGAAAATTCATCATGGAAGATACGATAGGATTTTCTATTACCATATCGTTCATAGAGATAGTCAAAAGGTATGTAGGACTCCTTCAGCCACTCCAAATAATCGTTATTTTTCAAACCCATCATTTTTAAGAATCCTCTAACGTCACGATTTTCCGGCACCAATAAACCTGGACTGTCCCAAGGTAATCCAGCGAATCCCCCTATCTCCTCCAAGAGAGGAGTCATTTCTATGTTGCCAAAACAGAACACAGACCTTTCTCCGTCCCAGAACATAGTGGCCGCTTCGATCAACATATTATTTGGTTGGATATCTAGTAAAGCGGTAAGTTTCCGAGGACCCTTATCACATGGTGTTTGTCACTTGGCGAAAGGTCCTCCCACCAATCCAGCAACAATGGTGGTATTCTTTGGACCATGCCGAACTTGAGGACTTTGTGCTTCATTTTCTGCAAGACAAATAAGGTTAGGACCTTTCCCCCTCTTGAATCGACTATTTATACATCTATGATTAGCATATTGGCACTTATTTCTCCAAAATTAATTCACAGAATTGTGGTTGCGTCCGTTGGGATTATGGAAACCCCGGTGGACATTGGACAAGGCTTTTCCTAAAGGGTTATTATGTGGACAACATATTAACCCCGACTAGGTTTTGACCATGATGCATGTACAATAAATTAGGTTTCTATAGAAGTATCTAAACTGGTACCCTCAAGCGGACAACTTGAAGGGGAAAGGAAAGGAATCGTCGATTGCACCGCTGATCGACTAGTTTTATCACAAATGAGCCTTTCCGAATTTAAAGGGTGATATATAGGAAGGGTGAAAACACTCATAAAGGTTCACAACGGTGGATCCCGACCAAACTAAATTTAAGCGAATTAGTCTTTAAGAAAAATAAAGCCATCTAAACAAATAGAAATCATTCAAAACAGGAATTAAAGGGGGTCCTAGGTTTATTAGCCTATAGGATCACTTCCATGCAATACTCGGTAACCTTCCTCAAATAGAGGTGTTACGCGTATCATTAGCGCACAGGTCATTATCTCCTTTACTACCCAATTACCCTACCCTTTTCGATTATCATCTACGCGTTCTAATAGTATCTGGTACGTATCCTATGCGTGCGTTACCCGTCCCTTACCTATGGCCTTAGAGGTGTTTAGGACCTCTATTAAGGTGGTTCTAGACTCACCTATATTGCTTAAAAGGGGAAAATCTAAGCGACACACAAAAATCAAGTAGGACTATCACATAAGGAGCAATTAAAGAGGGGCTCATATTTACCTCCACAAATAAACAAACAATTGCACGCTTATTCAAACAAGCAGTATCAAATGAGTTAGGAGTCCTATAGGCAGGATATCGAAATGAGAACAAACAGAATATATAGCCGTTTTATTGAGCAAGGCAGCGAACACCTATAAATTTGCCTACTGATTTTGTTGATACAGAATCTGAGCACGTTCCAAGCAAGAAATCACAATTTTCAAACTTTAGAACTTTGATTATCCTACAGGCTTGCCTAGGTGATAACCGAGCAGAATCTTATAGACATGGTATCTAAACATTAATTAGACTAAACAATGATCAATTAGAACAGGCAGATTTCATCATTTAGGTCCTAATAGGCATGCTTTCTATGTGTTGAAACTGATCACAAGCATTATGACATCCAAACATAGAAACTGATTTTGTACATTTTTTTCTCTATAGGCATGATATCTAAGTGTTAAAGTTGTTTTTACACTTATTTCCTATACGCATGGTGTCTAAGTGTCAAGACTGTATTTCCTATAGGCATGATATCTAGGCGAATAAAGGTGTCAATTAATTGCCAAGAGAGTTTAACAAAAGAACTTAGAAACATGATTTCTAATGCACACATAGGGATTTTGAGAATATGGTACTTGAGGCAGAATTGATGACGACCTAGAAACAGGATTTCTAAGATGCAAATATGAAAATTCAAGATTTCAAAGAATGAGATAAGTCCTATGGGCATGATTTCTAATGCATATAAATCATCATCACAATAACCTATAGGCATGATTTCTACCCGAACCCAACAAAACATATATAAAGTCCCTCCCCAGCTTTTACTAATAACCCCATATCTATTTTACAAAGATTATTATTACATGACAATACAAATGAATTACAAAATGAAAATCACTATACTATAGGGAGCCTTAGCAGGCCTAATGTCAATCCTGGAAGCCAGGCCTTCAAGCAACCCTGAGGTACACCAATAGTCCATAATACACCAAATGGCTTCTGGTGTGTCAAATTTCCCAAGGGCCTCAGGGACACCGGGCAATGCTCACACCAAAAACTTTTCAAAGAAATAGTTTTTTGTAAACAAGTTTGGAAAGGCCAGCCGCAGTGTGTTAGAGTTCAGAGGAGTCTCATGGACTCCTAAGCAGTGCTCACACTGGAGGGGAAGGACCCTAGATATCTAAGAGTATGAGTTGAAAAAAGATAGTATATAAAGGTAGGAGATAGTTTTAGAAAAACAACTTGGATTTTGCAAGATCACAAACAGAACAGAACTACATCTTAGCAGATTGGTTCAAACATGGATACCAATAGTCACAACAAGAGCAGGAACACTTGAATTATAGGCAAAACAAGGTCACAATTGAGTCAAACAAGGTTTCACATTGCTGAAGTTGACTTACTTTATTAACGATTACTAGGTGGAATCATATAGACATGTATTTAGCAGAGAGAAACATGTTGAAGTTAAAATGACTAATCAGACAACCATACAGAAAAGGTAGCAGGGATTTAAAGCACATTAGTATTGAAAGAAGTACACAAAAATCATGAACTGATCAGGAACGTGCTAAAGTGAATTATCAGCACATAGAACAGGACAGAAATTGAGGCATGCTAGTTGAGAAGGAGATAAAAAGGAACTACATAACAAACAGGAGCATCGAATTCTAAAATAAACTATTACTATAAAACACATGGAACAACATAAAATAGTAAGAACTAAGGTATAGTGGTTAATGAAAAAAATGGTTAGGAATCAGATTTCAAAACAGAAGCATATTGGAATTCAAAATAAAACTGACTACATAGCATATAGAAGAGAACATGATAATAGAAATTGAGACATGCTGTTTAAAAGCAGTAAACATAAAGAACATATAGGTCTAGCTACATATCATCTTGAATGATAACAGAAGTGGAAACATATCAGTTAAGAGGTAGAAATAGGAAAGTGAAAGCAAATAGGATCCAAGAGTCTAGCCTTGGCTTTCAGCCGGCTAGACAGAGCAGCAAATAGAAGTAACAGAAAGAACTACAAGTGAGAGTATGTGAGTAAGAGTTTTTGTGTGTTTCTCTATATGTGTTTGTGTGTTTTCAAAATCATAATGGGGGGATTATATAAAACTTAGCAAGGTCAAACAAATAAGGCAAAGGAAATCAATTGCACACAAACAAGGCATGCAACATCAATTAATCAGTCAATTAGGGCTTAAGGGGAGCAAGTAAAACTTAAATTAAGGAGAGTCTTTTACAGGGTAAATCAGTAGACAGGATTGAGGCTAAATAAGGTATACAGGGTAAATCAGTAGACAGGATTGAGGCTAAATAAGGTAAGTAGTAAATCAATTAGAGGTCAGTCAAAACAATCAAAACCCAGAAATCAAGCCAGCTACATAATTAACGAAGGTAGTACTAATTACGAATCACATATAAGGAAAGGATAGGTAAAAATCTCAAAAAGTAACAATCTTAACAAAATAATATAATTTCGAACCCTAGTTAGTCAAATAAGATCAATTAATCTCTGTTAACTAAAGAATAACTGGAAAATATTGAAACAACCAGTGAGATAAGTAGAAATCCTAGGGTTTAGAACATAGGCATGAAAAATCAGTCGAACCAGTAAAAGGAATCAGATTTAAACACTTAGAAACTTTAGAACCTTTTTGCAGAGAACTAAAAGATGAAACCCTAGTTTTAGAAAAATATTAAAATAAATCAATAATAAGGAAAACACAGAAGGTTTTATAAAGAAAAATACCAGATAATCTTAAAATCATCTCAGATCTACAAGGATATAAACAAACTCAAATAGAAAAAGATTAGGGTTTTGAATAATGGAACGATGTGGAAAAATCCAGTGAAGAACCGGAGTTTCAAACATAAACACAAAGATAACAATACTCACAAACATAGAGATGAACATAGGCAAGTTCATCGAGAAAGTGAAGAGTTGAAGCCAAGTCTGTGTTGGATCTCTTCGAGATTCCATCAAACAACAAAGAAATCGAATAGCCAATAG
Organism: Nicotiana paniculata; assembly: GCA_005239505.1. NCBI lineage: Eukaryota > Viridiplantae > Streptophyta > Magnoliopsida > Solanales > Solanaceae > Nicotiana > Nicotiana paniculata. The sequence goes on from ML342550.1 coordinate 4,593, forward strand.
AGATAGGAGGCAGAATAGGGCCTGAGATCGAAGAGAAAAGCCATGGATAAAGGGTTTCTGGTGATGGAGGCTAGGGTTAGGGGGAGCTTGAGAGAGAGAGGAGAGGATGAGGGATTCAGGGGCGACCGGTTTTAAGAAATGACTAGGTTTAGGGTCGTTTGGTGTAATTAAAAAAGGAAATGGATCCTGGACCGTTGATCTTCTGAGATCAATGGCCGGGATTCCATCTGAGATTGGGGCGGGTTAAAAAAAATTGGGTCAGGGTATTTGGGCTATGATTTTAATTGGGCTGGGGTAATAAATTGGGCTAAGGTCCGAAATTAAAAGTGGCTATTTTGTTGAATACCCACTTAATTGATAAAATAATTTGTAAAAATAGTTAATAAATGATAAAAAATGATTTTTATGCATAAAAAATGATTTAAAATAATATTATAAAAATACAAAAGGTCATTTTCTTGTGAAATGAGGTAATTATGCACGCATGGGCTATTACTGCAAAGTTATTACAATTATAACCCTAAAATATAAATATGGCTATTCATGAAATAATTAAAGCTTAGTGTAAATATAAATGATAAAATTTAGCAATAAAATTGTCATAAAACCAATGGTGATGCAATTAATAATTTTCTATATAATGGATAAATTAATTAAATTTTTTAAAAATATAAAAATTATGGGAAAATATTAATTGATGCTCATGCATTGATTTGAATATATATATATGCATTTTGGAAATAATATAGTGAAAAATTGGGTATTAATATCTGTAGTACCATTACAATTACTCACTTTCCGATTTATAACCAATGCTTCACGTCACATAAGATTGAATGGAAAGGAAATGAAGGCATAAGCTTCAAAGGGATCAAATCGCACGATGAGGAAATCAAGAAGGGAGGTGCTCCCAACAGCCATGTAGCCTTTTGAAAGTCAGGGGACCTAAACTGAATAATGCTGAACCTCAAGGGTGACTTAGCCTGGAAACTATCAACTCATCCCACTGCCCCTCCTTTCGACAGCAGCAGAGAAACGGATAAACCCTCCTAAAATCCTTGAGACCTTCAAAGGTATATATTGTTGCCATTGATTTTCATTTGCTATTATATTAAGGTTTCCTTGACAAATATCCCATTATGCTAAAGCAATTTCACACTTCAAAGCCACAGTCTTTACTAGTTGTATGCCATCCAACAATTCTAAAGCACCATTTCAATTTGAGTATTTCCAATGGTATCTGCAAGAAATCCCAAACCCATGATTTGAATCGCTTATTAAGCCCCAGAAATTTAGTCCCTTTCACCACTAAACCACCTTCTAAAAATTTGAACTTGGATATATCTGTGAATTTTTCATGTGGATTTTACCCAAAATATCGTCTTGGTAATTACTGTTTAATTACTGCTACAAGTTATTCAGCTTCAGATTATGGGAAAATACCACAAGGCAGTGAAAAGAATCTTCCTTGGCTTGCAAAAGATAAAGCTAAACAAACTAAGAGAAATGAAAAAGTTGTTATAAGCCGATCTTCGTGGGAGGAATCGGCTGAGAAGTTCTTAAAAGATGGTCCTTCTGCTGTGAAAAGTGCAGAATTCAAGAGATATGAGGATAGACGAGACAATTATCAGGGAAAAACTTATAGTGGTGAAGGAGAAGACGATGAGGGAGATATGGAGGAAGTTGATGATCCAAGGTGGGATAAGATTAAGAACACGTTCAATCGGATTAAGGTAAGACCGGGGTCTGATAGGCCGGAGGTTAGAAGGTGGAACAATCAAGATAGTTGGGGTAAAGAGACATGGAAAGAGGCAACTGAATCAACCATACCGCGAATGATTGGCGAGGGAATTTATGGGGTTGGCCCTGTTTTGGCTGCATTGTCTGCGGGAAGAAGGGAATTTTATTATCTGTATGTACAGGAAGGATTGGATTTGAGTGGGAATAACCGGAAAAAGAAGGATAAGAAAGGGGTTGAAAGAGTTTTGAGGATGGCGGAAAAAGTTGGATTGAGTAAAAAGGAGGTATCTAAACATGACCTCAATATGTTTGCTGATAACAGGCCTCATCAGGGACTGGTCCTCGATGCATCTCCATTGGAAATGGTTGGTATCAAGGAGTTGGAACCTGTTTCAACTGAGGAAGAGAGCACCCCTCTTTGGGTAGCTTTGGATGAGGTTACTGATCCTCAGAATTTGGGGGCAATTATACGGTCTGCTTACTTTTTTGGAGCTGAAGGGATTGTCTTGTGTGCTAAGAACTCTGCACCGTTGAGTGGGGTAGTGAGCAAAGCAAGTGCCGGTTCACTTGAATTAGTGGAGTTGAGGTCTTGCAAGAATATGATGCAATTCCTAACGTCTTCAGCAGAAAATGGATGGCGGGTCATAGGTGGATCTGTTTCTTCAAGAGCTGTTCCATTGCGTGAGATTGTGCCTGGTGCTCCTACAATCCTTGTTTTGGGAAGTGAGGGCACTGGTCTGAGGCCATTGGTGGAGAGATCTTGTACTCAGTTAGTTAAAATTCCAGGAAACATCCCCGTGGATATAATTGTCGGAGAAGACGAAGATGATCATAGTTCGTCAGGTCAGAACTTTAGGTCCTTCATGGCTGTGGAAAGCTTGAATGTAAGTGTAGCAGCAGGTGTGCTTCTTCATCACTTGATTGCCAGCAATTGTAGCAAAAACAACTAACAAGAAAAAACAAGCTAATGTAACTTTATTAGATTTGATTGCAATTGTTTCAACGATTTTCATCTGCATTTTGATGGTCTTGTTTCTGTGTTGTGCAAGGAGTAATTTAAGTATGCATACAGGCATTTGGTCATTTTCCTGCAATTAGTCGGCTTTGTTCACCTTGCATATCAAAGTAATCTATCCAAGACTTGTTGAACTAGTTCTGCTTGTGATATTTCTCTGTACGAACTTGGAGTTACCCTTTGTAGGCATTGTAGGTTTGATGATACTTGTTGGAACTGATAATGCATGAAAACAGTAATAACTAACAACAAACGATGACATGTATGATCAACTAGAGTACAATACTGAAATTGTTGCAGATCTAAATATCAGAATTGCATTGTCAATGTATAGTATTAATTTTACTACTGAAAAATGTGACCAGGATAAAGGTTTATGATGTTTGCTGTGGTGGGGTCATGGCACGCCAATGCGTTTTTCGATTTCATGGTACCTTGGGATATTTGGTTGACCTATAGACTCATGCCTGCTTCTTGAATAAACATAAGTTTGACAATAGACACACAGTGATTACTGATTCATTATGGTTGAGTTTTTGTCTTGTGATTATTAAGTGCTACATCCATGGATTTGCAAAGCAGAAAAGATAAAAATCTTCGAATACTCAGTGTGAAATGAGATATTGGTAAGGTGATACAATATTATGCGGTTAGAGATGCTAAACGAAACCTTTCTTAGCGTTACTGTTCTAACAAAAGAACAGCAACTACTGAAGAAAGAAAGAATCCCTTCATAGATGGACCAGCTATGTGTTTATTGAGCAAAAGGGAATCAAATGTGAGAATGAGGCATAAGGGAGTTTGCTTTCCGGTTAGGTAATAAGGCAGTCCGGTGCACTAAAGCTCCCGCTATGCGCAGAGTCCGGGGAAGGGCCGGACCACAAGGGTCTATTGTACGCAGCCTTACCCTGCATTTCTGCAAGAGGCTGTTTCCACAGTTAGGTAATACTTTATGAATATCTTCCCAGGCTTGTATTCTTTGTTTCCTTTGAAATCTAGGAAGAATATTAAAAAGGGGGAAACCGATCGAGTAACAAACTTCATGTTTGGGAGTTACCTATCAAAAGAAAAATCATGTTTACTTTTGAGTATCATAGCCTGACTATTCTTGGGTAGAGTTTGTCAATCATGTGAGCCTTGAGTTTGCATCAGTTATGATTTTCATGGATAATGGAAGAGCATTTTCAGGAATCTCTTGTTATTTGTTTATTTATTTTTTTCTTTTTTCAATTTGTTCATTTGCTTCTTGTTATTTTGTGGGTTTGGATGGGGGTTTCCCTATTGATTTTACATGACAGAGAGGTAGTAAATTGTTCGAGGTTTTCACCATTCAAAAAGAAAAAGAAGAAGAATATCCCTGGTTTTTCATTGTGACCTTCAACCGCCCAATTTGTGCATGATTTAGACAAATTACTACATGACCTATAGTTGTTTTTGTTAGGACTGAAAAAATTAGGTGTCATGCGGGAACTAGTAACGCAATAATTAAACGACGATAAATTAGACAACAAAAGAGAAATCTACCAAAAGAGACACAAACATTTAGCGTGGTTCGGTCAATTGACCTACGTCCACAACGGAGATGAGCAATTCACTATAATAAAAGAGAATAAAAAATAATGAGAGAACAACCTCACGAAGAGGCAAACACAAGTGACACACTAACACTTATCTCGTAAAGTTCTCTCCCTAAACACGATTCTTAAACACCATATGGCTACATTGTGGATGTTACTGAATGAGAAGGAAAGATCTTCAATTTATAGAAGTCCAAACATTTTCCTACAAGAAAAGGGACTAGCCAAATATATGGAAGAATTATAACTTCCTTCTACAAGAAGGAAAACCCAATTATGGTAAATATGTTATCATTTCCTTCAAGAGATAGGAAAACCAAATATGGTCAGAAATCAGGACAACCCCTAACAATTCTCCTCCTTGGCCTGAATTTTCTGGCAAAATAAACTTGATCCACCTTCTTCATATAATCTTCAACAGGTCGCATCTCCAAATCTCCACCACAAAGTTTGTCTCAACGAGAGTAGCACTCCGGTCAAATTTCTCAAATAAAAATATTGATTATCGTCAAATAGGTTGCGGCTAGAACTGCCCGCCAAGATGAACCTATCTTGAACCTCGCTCTGATACCACTTGTTAGGACCGAAAAAATCAGGTGTCATGCGGGAACTAGTAACGCAACTATTAAACGACGATAAATCAGACAACAAAAGAGAAATCTACCAAAAGAGACACAAACATCTAACGTGGTTCGGTCAACATACGTCCACAACGGAGATGAGCAATTCACTATAATAAAAGAGAGTACAAAATAACGAGAGAACAACCTCACGAAGAGGCAAACACAAGTGACACACTAACACTTATCTCGTAAAGTTCTCTCCCTAAACACGACTCTTAAACACCATATGGCTACATTGTGGATGCTACTGAATGAGAAGGAATGATATTCAATTTATAAAAGTCCAAACATTTTCCTACAAGAAAAGGGACTAGCCAAATATGGAAGAATTATAACTTCCTTCTACAAGAAGGAAAACCAATTATGGTAAATATGTTGTCATTTCCTTCAAGAGATAAGAAAATCAAATATGGTAAGAAATCAAGACAACCCCTAACAATTCTCCCCCTTGGCCTGAATTTTCTAGCAAAATAAACTTTATCCACCTTTTTCATATAATCTTCAACAGGTCGCATCTCAAAATCTCCACCACAAAGTTTGTCTCAACGAGAGTAGCACTCCGGTCAAATTTCTCAAATAAAAATCTTGATTATCGTCAAATAGGTTGCGACTAGAACTTAACCCGCTAAGATGAACCTATCTTGACTCGCTCTGATACCACTTGTTAGGATCGAAAAAATCAGGTGTCATGCGGGAACTAGTAACGCAACTATTAAACGACGATAAATCAGACAACAAAACAGAAATCTACCAAAAGAGACACAAACATTTAACGTGGTTCGGTCAATTGACCTACGTCCACAGCGGAGATGAACAATTCACTATAATAAAAGAGAGTACAAAATAACGAGAGAACAACCTCACGAAGAGGCAAACACAAGTGACACACTAACACTTATCCTGTAAAGTTCTCTCCCTAAACACGACTCTTAAACACCATATGGCTACATTGTGGATGCTACTGAATGAGAATGAAAGATCTTCAATTTATAGAAGTCCAAACATTTTCCTACAAGAAAAGGGACTAGCCAAATATGGAAGAATTATAGTTTCCTTTTACAAGAAGGAAAACCCAATTATGGTAAATATGTTATTTCGTTCAAGAGATAGGAAAATCAAATATAGTAAGAAATCGGGACTATTATGGATGAATGAGTTTATTAATGATTTTGGCTTTGAGCAGCCAAGGTACATCTTATTTTGTGATTATCAGAGTGCTATCTGTCTCACCAAGCACTCCGCTTTTCATTCTAAGACCAAGCATATAAATAGAAAGTATCATTTGATAAGAATGGTCGTGGAAGAGAAATTACTTGAGATTGAGAAGATACACACTGATGAAAATTCTTCGGATATGCTGACAAAGGTGGTGGTGGTAGATAAACATGAATTTTGCAGAAAATTGGCAGGCATGAAGCTTGTCAATAGTTCCTCTACTTGAAGACACATTTGGCCCCTTGGCTGGAGGGGGAGTTTGTTGGGCACATGCCCATGTTGTCCAGCCAAAGGCCTAATGGCCTAATCCTTTTGGTTTCAATTTCTATTCGGAATTGAATTCAGTATCTATTCCTATTTAGAGTTGGTTTTGGCTTCAAGAGAAAGCAACACTCATTATCTATAAATAGGACAACCTTGGAAAATTGTTCTATGCTCATTGGTACAAGTCTTTGAAAGACTTAAACACATAAGAGTGGTTTTTGAGAGAGCTTTCGTCAAGAGAGAAGTGAGAAGAAAAGTATTCGTTTTTGCTGCAGATTTTTATTCCGACCAGCCAACTTCAAATCACGTTTTCCGATTCTTTAACCGTTGGATCCGGCTGAAATTTGGACTGAGTGTTTGTAAAATCTTGGTCCTTGATTTGAACGGTGGAGATCGTATTTGGAGGCTCGTAGAATATGATTTCGTGCCTTGAACAGCAGCTCCAGTTTTGTGACTTCTCATCTTTTTCAATTGATTTGTCGTTGCTCTTCTTGCTATTGTTGCTCCGTGTTAGGCACTTGTTATGTAGTCAATTTGGAGAACTTTTGTAACCCTCTTATTGTTATAGTGGAGTTTTTTGGATCTTTGTGATCCCGTGATTTTTACCTTCGATTGGAAAGGTTTTCCACGTTAAAATTTGGTGATTTTATCTTGTTTATTTTCGGGTTTGCCTCTTCCTCGACATAACAGTTTTGGGGGTTTAAACATGAAATGCTTGTGCTAATGTATTTAGGTAATTAAACTTCTCGCTAATTATTTATTTCTGATCTCCATTGTGATATTATCTTAAAAAAATTACAAAAAAATACACATGTAATTGCCTCTTTATTCTCCTTTTCTTTTTTCTCGTTCTTTCTATATTTTTTGCTTTTTTCTCCTTTGCTATTCATATATTTCTTCTCAATCATATTATTCCTTATTTTTCCCATCATAATCTGATTCCACACTCAATTTTGGCTCCTTTTTTTTTAGTTTTTTTATTCTCTTTTGTTCTTTCCTTTTGTATTTCATTTAACTTTTTTTTCTTTTATTTCCTTTTTTTTCTATATAATTTAATTTCATTAAATTAACTTTTGCATGGGTTGCACGCGACAACGGATGTGTTAAATGTTTAATTGGAGAATCAGGTTGCACGCCGCAACGGAATTGATTATAAAATATTAGTGGATCGGGTTGCACACTGCAACAGAATTAAATAAAAATTAATTATATTGGTGAATCGGGTTGCACGCCGCAACGAAATTTAAATATGAAATTATTATGATATTAAGGTGAATACCGATTGTAATTCTCATGATGCATTCCAGGTTGGGACAATATGAACTTCTTGTGTGAGTATGCCTCCTATGTGATATGATAAGTTGTTGAAACTTAGCAGATTTAAATGAAAGAATTTTTAAGAGGTTCTACTTGTGTATCTTTCAAAAATAAAACTCATATTTTATTCGGAGATTTATTAATCTAAATGGTGATTATGTTTCTACTCTAATTAGTATCTCAAATTTGATCATTATCTTATTGTCATGTAATTTACGTAAAAAAATTATTATTTCGTATTAGTTTAATAAATTCCATATTTATCTCGTTAAGATTTGATTGAATGTCTTATTTGTATAAATATAATATTTTATCGAATATCATATATTTCTACACTAAATTCAATTGATATTCTATTTGTACAACCTATCCACTATTTTACCTTATTTACATCCTAACTTGGCTAAATAGCTCATTTGACACTTTACTATGTTCAAGTTGGAATTGTGTTTAAATTATTCATCATTTCATGGTAAGGACGAGAGTAAAAACACAATGGGTGATGTCGTGTCATTTTAATATTATAATTGTACGTTGACTGTGTTGTTGCCTAATTGCTTGATTGTTTGCTCGATGCCATCCGTGTTATCATTGCTTTCACTGTTGAATTGAATTGGAAATCCTTCTATTATTGGCCTTATATTGATATTCTTTCCTTGTTAGCTTTATATAACATATTGTACAGGTTTATATGTCTGGTAGGTGTCTTGACCTAGCCTCGTCACTACTCTACCGAGATTAGACTTGATACTTACTGGGTACCGCTGTGGTGTACTCATACTACGCTTCTACACATCTTTTTGTGCAGATCGAGGTAACTCAAAGTTATTGATATTCTTGTTAGTTGATCGAGCATTGTTGTGGAGACTCAAGGTATACCTGTTGTCGCGTTCGCAGGTTTCGGAGTCACTTTCTGATATTTTTCTTCCACTGTTTAATTCTATTCTCGAACAGTTGTATTTAAAAATTTTCTAGTAAACTATGTAGAGCTTGTGACTTGTACTACCGATTTTGGAATTGTAAGAAGTTTCTATTACAAATTTGTTCCACATAATTGATTTCTTTATTATCATTTAGACTGAATTGTTAAAATGGTTAAAATTATTCTAACAATGGTTTGCTTAGCAAGTGAAATATTAGGCGTCATTACGATCCTGAAGGTGAGAATTTCGGATCGTAACACACAAGAAACGAGCTCGATTTTGACCGTATATAGAGCCAACCCTTGATTTGAAACTCGAAGATAATAAGTCTACCCCTCTAATCCTCTCTATTTAAATATCAAATCTAGGTAACATAGTGCAGGGCTCGAACAAATCCCTCAATCTTTGCCATGTGAACTAATCTTAGTATCTCTACCAAACATTTCTTTAATCATAGTTCATTACAAATCTTTAATAGTGCATATGAATTTTTTTTACATTATGACGATAAAGTGTTTATAAAAATAAGTAGAATACGGCTATACATCATACATCAGCACGACTAGCCCTATCGAAATGTCATTCATCTTTTTTATCCTTTAAAAATAGATTTCACACTACACAAAATAGTAATTTAACTATTTCCCTAATATTTAGGATTTTTAAATCAACTAAAATTTTAGTTATTAAATCTAACCTTATTTGAACCATTTAAAGAGTCCTAATATTTAAGACTTTCAAATTCATTAAGATTTTGCATTATATAAATATGTCCTTATTTAAGTTATGCGACATAATGTTAGAATTATTCAAGCGATTTAGAGTTGGAAGCTAAAAGGATTTAGTAGACAAGCATCTATACAGCAATTCATGTACGTATTTTCAAAACTTGTCTTTCTCTATTTTTTCCTCCAAAACTTATTAGTTTTTTCAATAAGTATAATTCCTTTTATGTGTGGTGTGGATATACACATGTTCTTCATGCGGCTTACATATTGTAATATATTTTCAAAAATTATCCATCCTTGGAATTTGAGATATGAAGTTACTTATGTATAAATTATTTTATGAAAAGTCAATGAATGAAAGGATAATAGAGTAACGATTCTTACTTCAAACATGCTGGTGCTTTATTTTAAAATTGATTTCTTCAGAGTATGCTCCTTTAGATAATTTTCTTATGTATGAAATTGTTTAGTTCCTTGAGTTTAAAGGCCTCTTTTTTGACGGAGCAAACTAAGGCGATCATTTCGATAATTATTTCGTTCAAGGTCAGAGACGTTACATTTTTTTTCTTTTTTATGGTTCCAAATGACTTCTAGGCTTTATTATTTTGTAAATCGTATGTGCTTAGTCTCCCGTTATTACACAATTATATGGTGCAGGCGAATGAAAGCTATATATTTTGGAGATAATTTATCAATGTTAATAAGATATTTCAGCGTTAAATAACTATCAATAATTATTGAATAATAATTCTATTTATTATATAGGCATATGTTTTTTTAAGTATTCATGCCCTTTTTAGTAAAATTCTATAATATAGTGGTATTCAATAAGATATGACAGGAACTTTGTGGGGTACAATTTCTTACTTTATTACATTAACTAAATAAAATAAGTATATATGACTTTCATGAACTTAGTTTTTTTCTTAAAATACTATCGTATAATTCAAATATATTTTAAAAAAATATTAAAATTTGTATTTTTCTTTGAGATAAACGTGCAACACATATTTAATTATATTTAAAAATTATATTATTATTATTATATTATTTATATCTCTATCTACATATTATAAAAGCGTGAAACTAAAATAAAATTTAATCAACTCTTTTATTCCTTAAAAATAAATTTTATATTAAATATTCTTATACATTATATTTGTAATATCTTGAAGAGTTGAGAAAATATAATTTTTAGGACTCAATCAACAAGAAACTCATGATCCCTACTTTCTTGATTCTTTTATCTTTAACTTTTATTTTAATATTTATTTTATAATTAAATAACTTTCTAATAAAATTTATTTCTGTGATATTAAAAAACTTACATTTATTGGTATGGGATACACGTGTGTGTGTATATATATAAGGAGCCAACTATTCAAATTATAGACTAAGTCACTTTACTTCATTTGTAAAAGGAAAGCCATTAAACTATGACTATTACACATAAATGGTTACTCAACCGGTATTATCAAAATTTTCGGTGATAAGATGTGACGTGACATTAGATATGAACATTTTATATTTCGGATCAAATAAATTAGTTAACACCCAATCAAAACCTAAAAGATCCACTCATAAATCATACTCGACCCGCTAAATGTCTACGTGTAAAAACTCATCGGCTAAATGAAACCTAAAGGCTAATTGCAAAAGCATCTCCCTTTTCTTATAAAATAAAGTGTTAATACCTTAAAACTCTTCTAAATTATTATATTTTTGTCAGTTTCCTACTTAAATTATTCAGTATTCCCAAGACCCACTGAATTATACTGTCCTTCATATTAAAATCCTCTCGTTGAATTCTTAAAGATGTGTCTAGTATATGCTCCTAATTATCAAAAAAAATTGCCATGTGATACTACGCGAGACTATTTAATTTAACTCAACAGTCCTCTAAACTATTACCTTTTTACCAGTTAATAAGGGCGTATATAGGCCGGGTTGGTTAAAAATTTTTAATTACCAAACCAAACCAATGGTGTCGGGTTTTTAAATCTATAAACCAAACCAATAAAGTCGGGGTTTTTCTCCAAATATGTAACTTTTGCTCTAAATATTTCTATAGTCCTAGTAGGATACAACTATATAATATAGTTTCAAGAAAATAATATAATAATATGAGATGAGTCGTAGCACTATACTAAAATATTCAATAACAAAGATAATAAAATCGCATAAAAAATTACTAATTAATGCGCCATAATAAAAATTAACATAATCTAAAAATACTATATAGGTCATGCTAAAATAAAAACAGCTAATATGTACTATTAAATACACAACTAAGTACTAAAAAAAAGATAAGCTAAGTTATGCATTTTCATTATAAACCAATGCAAAATTAAAAAATAAATATCCAAAGTGTTGAATTGAATATTATTTATTAGTATTAGTATTGATTTAAATTTTATTTGACCTACTACCTTTATGGGCTATTAAATTTGTTGGACCATTCAAGAATATTAAATCCAAACTTTAAATAATACAGATAAAATTGTGAACAAGTTTAAAAAATATTTATAAATTATATTACAATAAATATTAATGTCACAATCTGAAATTTTCACCTTCGGGACCGTGATGATACCTAACATTTTACTTGCTAGGCAAGCCAACGTTAGAGAATCTTTAAGTCGATTTTTAATCAATTCAAATAAGTAAAACCAATTAAACCAAAATGAAACTAAAAGGAAGTACGAAATGGCATAATAACCAATAATATCTAAGTACAACCCGGATCTGGAGTCAAAAGTATACGAGCTTCTAGAGTCTCCACAAACAGAGTTTAAAGTAAGTACAACTATCTCGAATGAAAAGAACAATAAATAGGGAAAGTGAGGGGACTTCAAGGTTTGCGGACGCCAGCAGATCTACCTCGAGTCACCAAATGCTAATCCGAGCTGATGCACCACACGTACAGCTGTGACCAATACCAAAATCTTCACAAGAAGTGCAGAGTGTAGTGTGAGTACAACCAATCCAATGTACAACGTAAGTGTCGAGCCTAACCGACGAGGTAGTGACGAGGCTATGACAAGACACTCACGTAATTAAACTTGTCCAGACGAAAATATATATACAACATAACTGTCACGACCCAAAACCAACCGTCGTGATGGGGCCAATCGTTGAACTAGGCAAGCCACTACTCAACATCTCAACAAAGTAAAAGCTTTGAAAATAAAAAAGGAAGCAATTGATATTTAAGAAAAACCTTTTTGAAAACAGAAATAATCAAAAATACAATACAATCCATCCCAAAAACGGGGTGTCACAGAGCACATGAGCGTCTAAACCAGAATACAATCGACTACAGTGTCTAGAAAATAAAAACTGAAATATAGATAGAGATAATGAAGGAGAGTCAAGGTCTGCAAACGCCATGCAGCTACCTCGATAGTCTCCGGGATCTGGCTCCTCAATCAACAACCACCGTGACCAAAATGTCTGGATTTGCACGCGAGGTGTAGGGAGTAAAGTGAGTACAACCAACTCAGTAAGTAACAAGTCCAACCTTTGGACTGAAAGGTAGTGACTAACTCAACCAGCACAGTTCAAAAAGAAAATAATAATGCAGAAACGTAGGCATGCTTTCAAGTTAAATAGATAGTTCAAAACAGTAAAGTAGATCAAATCTGAACAATGTGAAAATATAACTCTTCTACTTTTACATGCCAATGTTGTATGTGATGCACCATGCTGACAGCCTCATAGGCTCACACTCTCAAATGTTCAACCACTTGGTACTGTATATTGCCCATACGGTCCGGGAAATATTCATCCCGGATTATATATATCACTGACCATCAGTCATCCAGTACCGAGGAAGGCCAATCCAGCCCTATGGAAAAGATCCATCACCAGGTATCAAGTGCTTCGGACAAGATCCATGTTCAGGGAAGATCCATCCTTCAATAATATCAACCGCGTTCACTGGGGGAGGGGGGTGTACAGCCTCCGGAGGGGCTCATACAACCCAAGCGCTATCATAAAAGAAGTATAACCGCTGCGGCATGCAACCCGATCCCATAATTATCACTCATAATTAGGCTCTCGGCCTCACTCAATCATCAATCTCTCTAGTCTCACTCACGGGCTCGCAAATGTCATGAAAACTAGCCTGAAATAATGATATAATGTATCAATAAATAACAAGTAAGACTGAGATATGGTATGAAATGAATGAATATGAATGAGTACAAAGTATCAATGAAATCAGTAAGGTGACAGCAAAAAACGACCACTATGTGTCCCAATAGTACCGACATAAAGCATAAACATGACATCTAGCATGCTTGACAGCTCAATTACTTTATCGCATGATGAAAACATGGATATCAACAAGATAGGATCACTATACAGTGCCATGAAATCAACCAGGTCACAATTCTCATGGTGCACGCCCGTCACTTGCCATGTACGTCACCTCAATACCAATCACATAACACATAATTCGAGATTTCGAACCCTCAAAATCAAGTTTGGAAGTGTTACTTACCTTGGACCACGTAATTATTTATTCTGCCATGATTCTTCCTCGCGAATAGGTATCCAAAAGCCTCGAATCTAGTCACAATAAATTTGATTCAGTCACTACAAATTATAGGAATAAATTCCATATGAAATTCTACATTTTCCAATAAAAACCCGAAATTGCACTTAAAAATCGCCCGTAGGGACCACGTCTCGGAACCCGATAAAAGTCACAAAATATGAACGTCCATCCAACCACGAGTTCAACCATACTAATTTTACCAAAATCCGACATCAACTCGACCTCCAAATCCTCAAATATTATTTTAAAATCCCTAGGTCCAAATTCCCGATTTACACCTCAAAAACATGTAATCTAGTCGGATTATTCAATGATAATTAAATATTATGGAGTATAAATTATTACAAGTTACTTAACTCAATATTTTTCATGATTTATCGCTCAAAAATCGCCTCAACCCCTGTTGGAAATGCCCATAAATGGCCAAAGCTCGGAACTCCTCTGATTTTATTCTATCCAGGGGTTTTCGCACCTGCGACTAGCTTACCCGCACCTGCGGTCTCTTAGGTGCGAGAATTTCCCTCGTTCCTACGACTGACATCGCACCTGCGGACAGAAGTCCGCTTCTGCGGACTCGCTTCTGCGGATTCGCTTCTGCGAAGAAGCTGTCCACTTCTGCGAAGAGTCCAAATTGCCCCATTTCTGCTTCTGTGACTGTTTAGCCGCATCTGCGACCTCGCAGGTCCGAAAAATCTTCGCACCTACGCAACCTTCCCTGCCCTTCACTCATGTCTACTTCTGCGGTGATCCTTGTGTACATGCGGTGTTGCACCTGCGATCAAAGCTTCGCAGGTGCGGTTACACCAGAAGCAAAATTTCCAGATTTTCCTAAGTCCAACTTTTCATACCGTTAACCATCTTAAACTCTTCCGAGGCCACGGGGACCTCAACCAAATATACCAACATGTCCTAAAATATGATATGAACTTAGCCGAAACTTCAAATCACATCAAACAATGCTAAAACCACGAATCACACCCCAATTCAAGCTTGATGAAAACTAACGAATTCCAACTTCTATATTCGATGTCGAGACCTATCAAATCAAGTCCGATTGACCTCAAATTTTTCACACAAATCATAAATGGGATAAGCTTTCCTATTGGAGACTAAGTGTCTCCATTCATTTCAAAACCTCACCGGGCCCAAACTAATTACTCCGGCAAGTTACATAACAACTGTAAAGCATAAATTTAGCAGTAAATGGGGAAACAAGGTTGTACTATTCAAAACGACCGGACGAGTCATTACATCCTTCCCTCTTAAACAAACGTTCATCCTCGAACGGGTTTAGAATAATACATGGAGTCTCAAATAGGTGTGAATATTTGCTCCGCATCTCCCGTTACAGTCTCCCAAGTAGCTTCTCCGACTGGCTGGCTCTCCACTACACTTTCACTGAAGCTATGTTCTTCCAACTCAACTTTCGAACCTGCTCTGAAATTGCCACCGGCTCCACATCATAATTCAAATTACCATCCAATTGCACTGTGCTGAAATCCAAAACATGAGATGGATCTCCAGTATATTTCCGAAGCATAGATACATGAAACACTAAATGAACACCAGATAGACTAGGTGGAAAGGCAAGCTCATAAGCCACATCTCTGATCCTTTTAAGTATTTCAAAGGTCAAATATATCTAGGACTCAACTTGCGCTTCTTCCCAAATCTCATAACACCCTTTATCGGCGAAACCTTTAGCAAAACCTTCTCCCCAACCATGTAAGACACATCACGGACCTTCCTGTCAGCATAATTTTCTGTCTAGACTGCACCGTTCGAAGACGCTCCTGAACCAATTTAACCTTGTCCAAGGCATCCTGAACTAAGTCAGTGCCCAATAGCCTAGCCTCACCCAACTCAAACCAACCTACCGGGGACCGACACTGTCTCCCATATAAAGCCTCATTCAGAGCCATCTGAATACTCGATTGGTAGCTGTTATTATAAGAAAACTCCACGAGTGGTAGAAAATTATCTCAAGAACCCCCACAATCTATAATACAAGCATGTAGCATATCTTCCAATATCTGAATAGTGCGCTCAGACTGTCCGTCTGTTTGCGGATGAAATGTTGTACTCAGCTGAAACCGTGTGCCTAATTCCTATTGCACTGCTCTCCAAAAATGTGAGGTCAATTGTGTGCCCCGATCTGAAATGATGGACACCGGTACACCATGAAGGCGAACAATCTCACGGATATAGATCTCGCTAACCACCCTAAAGAATAATTAGTACCAACTGGAATAAAATGCGCGGACTTGGTCAATCTATCCACAATCACCCAAATGGCATCAAATTTCCTTGAAGTTCGTGGGAGCCCAACTACGAAGTCCATGGTGATATGCTCCCACTTCCACTCTGGAATTTCAAGTATGTGAAGCAATCCACCTGGTCTCTGATGCTCGTACTTTACCTGCTGGCAATTTATACATCAAGCTACAAACCCAACTATATATTTTTTCATTTTTCTCCACCAAGGATGTTTCCTCAAGTCCTGATACATCTTTGTGGCACCCGCATGAATGGAATACTGCGAACGGTGGGCTTCTTCAAGAATCAATTCACGCAACCCAGCTATATTTGGCACACAAATTTGACCTTGCATCCTCAACATCCCATCATCTCTGATAGTGACATCTTTGGCATCACCGCGCTACACTGTGTCTTTCAGGACACGTAAATAGGGATCATCATATTGGCACTCCCTGATGCGGTCATATAAGGAAAACCGAGAAACTACACAGGCTAGAAACCAACTAGGCTCTAAAACATCTAATATCACGAACTGATTAGCCAAGTCCTGAACCTCCAATGCTAATGGCCTCTCTGCTACCAGTAGATATGCTAAACTACCCAAACTCTCTGCTTTTCGACTCAATGCATCGGCCACCTCATTGGCCTTCCCCAGATGATACAAGATTGTGATATCATAATCTTTAAGTAACTCTAACCACCTTAGCTGTCGCAAAATGAGATCCTTCTGTTTGAACAAATGTTGTAGACTCCGATGGTCAATATAGACCTCACAATGGACGCCGTATAAATAATGCCGCCAAATCTTCAAGGCATGAACAATAGCTGCTAATTCAAGGTCATGAACAAGATCATTCTTTTCATGCACCTTCAGTTGTCTAGACACATAAGCAATCACCCTACTTTCTTGCATCAACACCGGGCCGACCAATACGCGACGCATCACAATACACCGTATAAAACCCTGTACCTCTAGGAAATACCAATACTGGGGTTGTGGTTAAAAGTTGTCTTGAGCTTTTGAAAGCTCTCATCAGACTCCTCGGACCATCTGAACGGAGCATCCTTCTTGGTCAATCTGGTCATAGGTGTAGCAATAGAAGAGAAAACCTCCACACATCGGCGATAATACCTTGCCAAACCGAGGAAGCTCCGGATCTCAGTAGCTGAAGATGGCCTAAGCCAACTCTGAACTGCCTCTATCTTCTTTGGATCCACCTTAATTCCTTCACTGGACACTATGTGTCCCAAGAATTCCACTGAACTAAGACAGAACTCACACTTAGAGAATTTGGCATAAAGCCTCTCCTCTCTCAGCCTATGTAATATAATACCGAAATGTTGTGCATGTTCCTCCTGGCTACGTGGGTACCCCAGGATATCATCAATAAATACTACAACAGATGAATCAAGATACAGCTGGAATACACTATTCATTAAGTGCATAAATGTTGTTGGGGCGTTGGCCAGCCCAAAAGACATCACGAGAAATTCATAGTGACTATAACGAGTCCTGAATGCCGTCTTTAGAATATCCGAATCCCAAATTTCCAACTTGTGATACTCAGACTGCAAATTAATTTTTGAGAATATCTTGGCACCCTGTAGCTGATCAAATAGGTCATCAATACGAGGCAATAGGTACATGTTCTTCACTGTAACTTTTTTCAGCTGACGATAATTAATGCACATGCGCATGGAGCCATCTTTCTTCTTTAAAAACAAGACCGGAGCATCCCAAGGCGATACACTAGGCCGAATGAAGCCCTTATCAAGCAGTTCTTGTAACTGATCCTTTAATTCTTTCAACATTGTTGGGCCTTACGATATGGTGGGATAGAAATGGGTTGAGTGCACGATACAAAATCAATACCAAAATCAATATCTCTGTCAGGCGGCATACCCGACAAATCTGTAGGAAACACATCCGTAAAGCCTCGCACTACCAGTATGGAATCAAGAGCAGAGTCTCTACATCAAAATCTCTTACAAAATCCAAATATGATAGACACCCCTTCCCAACCATTTGTTAGGCCTTTAAGTAAGAAATTACTCTACTGGGAACATAATCTAGAGAACCCTTTCACTCGAACTTTTGAAATCCTGGCATCACCAACGTCACGGTTTTTTGTGACAATCCATAACAAAATGACATGGACACAATCAATCCATACCCAAGATCACATTGAAATCAACCATATTGAGCAATAGGAGATCAACTCTAGTCTCCAATTCTCCAATAGTTACCACACACGACCGATACACACGGTCCACAATAATAGTATTGCCCATCGGCGTAGATACATGAACAAATGAAATTAAGGACTCACGGGGCATATCTAGATAACAAGCAAAATATTATGAAACATACGAATACGTGGAACCAGGATCAAATAATATAGAAGCTTTCCTATGGCACACTGAGACAATACCTATGATCACTGCATCTGAAGCAATGTCATCTGGTCTGCGGGAAGAGCATAGAATCGGGCCTGACTTCCACCTGATCGGCCTCCCCCTCTTGGGGGACCCCTAGCTGACTGAGCTCCACCCCGAGCTTGGTGGGTGGGTGGTGAAGTAATTGGTGCTGAAGTCGAAGGCTGAATCCTCTGCTGAGCTGAACCTCCTGAGAGGCGGGGACAATGCCTCTTGATGTGACCCTAATCTCCACATCCAAAGCAACCTCTCCCTGCGAATGGCGGTGGGAATGTAAGGGAGCCTCGAGCACCGGGATAACTGCTAGAAGGAACCGACCTAGATGAACCCTGAGCTGATGGTGCATGAGACAAACTCTAAGCTGGAAGGGCACTGAGAGATGAGTGACCCTGCTGAGAACTGGTGAACCATGGCTAGATGATGCACCACGGTGAACTGGATGAGCCGTCTAAGCATACCTATAAGGACGACCCCTGCCACGGTGGAACTGACCTCCAGAATGAACACCACTAAATCCACCTGATCCATGAGACCTCTTGGTCTCCCTCTCGGGCTGCTCCTAGCTGCGGACCAACTCTATGTAATGTCAACAACCTCATCAAAAGTAGCACCAAACACCCTCTCCCTAATCATAAGTATCCGCAGCTAATATGTGAGGCTATCAATGAACCTCCTAATCCGTTCCCTATCAGTGGGAACCATCCAAACTAGATGATGGGCCAAGTCTAAAGATCTCATCTCGTACTGTGTCACAGTCATATCATCCGGACGCAACTGCTCAAACTGTCTGCGCAGCTCCTCTCTGTGGGACTGCGGCACATACTTCTCTAAGAAGAGAATGGAGAACTCCTGCCATTTAAGTGCCGCTGCACTGACCGGCCTACGCCTCTCATAAGACTCCCACCAGTTGAAATCAGCCCTAGTAAACTGAAAAGTAGTGAATGAGACTCCACTAGTCTCCAAAATACCTGTTGTAAGGAGGATCATCTGACATCTGTCCAAGAAACCCTGGATATCCTCCGACTCTGCCCCGCTGAAGGATGGAGGCTGGAGTCTACCAAACCTCTCTAGTCTTTGTTGCTCATCATCAGTCATACAGGAACCACATGGGCCTGAGCAGCTACGACCGCCTTGACTGGTAATGTCCCCGGTACCTGGAGTCCCTGTACTGCCTGCTCTAGAGTATAGCCTACAGGGGTATGAGTACCTTCCCCGACCTGATAAGTGGCAGGTACGGCCTGAGCCAAACCACCTGGGCAAGGCTGGTGCAAACTGTCAATATCTGGGCCAAAGTCTCCTGAAGGCCTGGAATCACAATAGGCACAGCTGGTGCCTGAGTTGGCCCTGTCGGCCCAGCTATATCTGGAATCTTCTCCTGAGCTAGAGCAACTGGTGGTTCTATAGGTGCTGCTCCAACTGCTGTACGAGCTACACCTCAACCTCTACCTCGGCCTCTACCACGGTCATCGCCTTTTGCGGAAATGACTGGTGGCATTGGTGGCTGGCCGTCCGATATGGAAGTACGTGTCCTCACCATCTGTGACAGAATAGAATAACAGAAATTTAGTTTACGGAATCAACAAGTTTGCACGACAGAATACAAGAAAGTGATTTTCCTAAGGGTTCTGCAGCCTCTTGAAGAAAAATACAGACATCTCCGTACAGATCCGTAAGACTCTACTAAACCTGTTCATAACTCGTAAGACCTATGTAACCTAGGCTCTGATACCAACTTGTCACAACCCAAAACCAAACTTCATGATGGCGCCTATCGTGGAACTATGCAAGCCACTACTCAACATCTCAACACAGTAAAAGCTTTGAAAATAAAGGCGCAAGCAATTAATAATTAAGAAAAATCTTTTTGAAAACAAAAATAATCCAAAATACGATATAATCTAAACCAGAATACAGTCCACTACAGTGTCTAGAAAATATAATCTGAAATATAGATAGAGATAAAGAAGGAGAGTCAAGGCCTGCGAACGCCATGCAACTACCTCGATAGTCTCCGGGATCTGGCAACTCAATCAATAGCCGCCGTAACCAGAAACGCCTGAATCTGCACACAAGGTGCTGGAGTAACGTGAGTACAACCAACTCAGTAAGTAACAAGTCCAACCTTTGGACCGAAAGGTAGTGACGAACTCAACCAGCACAGTTTAAAATAGAAAATAATAGTGCAGAAACGTAGGGATGCTTTCAAGTTAAGTAAATAGTTCAAAATAGTAAAGTAGATCAAATCTGAAAAATGTGAAGAATATAACTCTTCTACTTCTACATGCCAATGCACATGTTGTATGTGATGTACCATGTTGATAGCCTCATGGGCTCACACTCTCAACTGCTCAACACTCGGTACTATATATAGCCCATACGGCCGAGGGAAGATCCATCCCGAATTATATACATCACTGACCATCAGTCACCCAGTACCGAGGAAGGCCAATCCATCCCTATGGAGAAGATCCATCACCAGGTATCAAGTGCTTCGGATAAGATCCATGTTCAGGGAGGATCCATCCCTCAATAATATTGATTGCGTTCACTGGGGGTGTGTACAGACTCCGGAGAAGCTCCTACAGCCCAAGCGCTATCATAAAATAAGTATAACTGCTATGGCATGCATCCCAATCCCATAATTATCACTCATAATCAGGCTCTCGGCCTCACTTAATCATCAATCTATCTAGTCTCACTCACGGGCTCGCAAATGTCATGAAAACTAGCCCGAAACAATGATATGAAGTATCAATAAATAATAACTAAGACTGAGATATGGTATGAAATGAATGAATATGACTGAGTACAAAGTATCAATAAAATCAGTAAGGTGACAGCAAGAAACGACCACTACGGGTCCCAACGGTACCAACATAAAACCTAAACATGACATCTAGCATGATTGACATCTCAATTACTTTATCGTATGATGAAAACACAGATATCAACAAGATAGGATCACTATACAGTGCCATGGAATCAACCAGGTCAAAATTTTCACGGTGCACACCCCCACGCCCGTAACTGGCATGAACGTAACCTTAAATCTTATTTAAAATCCTTAGGTCCAAATTCCCGATTTACACCTCAAAAACACGTAATCTAGTCGGATTATTCGGTGTTAATTCAATATTATGGAGTAGAAATAATTACAATTACTTACCTCAAGATTTTTCATGATTTATTGCTCAAAAATCGCCTCAATCCGTGTTGGAAATGCCCAAAAATAGCCAAAGCTCAGAACTCCTCTGATTTTATTCTGTCTAGGGATTTTCGCACATGTGACCAGCTTAGCCGCACATGCGGTCTCGCATATGCAAGAATTTCCCTCGTTTCTGTGGCTGTTATCGCACATGCGGACAGAAGTCCGCTTCTGCGAAGAAGTTGTCCGCTTCTGCGAAGAAGTTGTCCGCTTCTGCGACGAGTCCAAACTACCCCATTTCCGCTTCTATGGTCGTTATGCCACATCTGCGATCAAAGCTTCGTAGGTGTAGTTACACCAGAAGCAAATTTTCCAGATTTTCCTAAGTCCAACTTTTCAATCTGTTAACCATCCGAAACTCACCTGAGGCCTCCGTGACCTCAACCAAATATAACAACAATTCCTAAAACATTATACAAACTTAGTCGAAACTTCAAATCACATCAAACAATTCTAAACCACGAATCACATCCCAATTCAAGCTTAATAAAAACTAACAAATTCCAACTTCTATATTCGATACGAAAATCTATCAAATCAAGTCCAATTGACCTCAAATTTTGCACACAAGTCATAAATGACTTAACGAAGCTATGAAAAATATTCAGAACTGGATTCCGACCCCGATATCAAAAGTCAACTCCCCGGTCAAACTTCCAATTTAAATTTCTTATTTTTTCCATTTCAAGCCTAATTTAGCTACGGGCCTCGAAATAAATATACGAACATATTCCTAAGTCCGGAATCACCATATGGAGCTAATGGAATCATCAAAAATCCATTCTAGGGTCGTTTACACATATTTCACCATCTAGTCCATTAATTCAACTTATGTTTTCCTGTTGGAGACTAAGTGTCTTCATTCATTTCAAAACATCACCGGGCCCGAACCAATTACCCTGACATGTCACATAACAATTGTAAAGCATAAAGTTAGCAGTAAATGAGGAAAAGGGGTCGTACTATTCAAAATAACCGGCCGGGTCATTACAATAACACCAAAGAAAGATTAAACATTTACTATTGGGAGGGGACATGCGAAAAAGGGCACAAGATAACAGGAAATGACACATGAAACAGTAAATAAACCTTCAACCAATGAAACGGATAACATAATGAATAAAAGATGCATGGCATTGCCCTTTGTGGTTTTACTCACAACCTCACCATGAAATAGTAAAAATGGCACGGCATCACCCTTCGTGCTTTTACTCTCAATTTCCATAAAATGATAAATACGGCACGACATCGCCCTTCGTGCTTTTACTTTCAATTTCATCTTGAAACAATAAATACGGCACGATATCACCTTTCGTACTTTAACTCTCTTTCTCACTATGTATAAATAAAAAAATGTAACAATAATCGACATGGTATCACCCTTCATGCTTTAACACTCCCTTACCATGTGACAATGAACATATAATACTTTTGGAGATAGAATAAGCAAGAATAAACCTTACGTCGATAACGGTTCCACAATGCCAACCTCATATTCAAAAGCAATACTCAATTATCACAATTAGCCCGAAAATGTGGAAACCACGATCAATTTAGTAATAAGCTAGTCTAAGTATGGATATCATAATCAAAGAAGGGAGTAAATCACAAGAAACAAGTCCCACCTGCATGCTTAACCCAACAACAACGCGTAAGTACTCGTCACCTCACATGTATGGTGTACCCAACATTTAAACATGTAGCAAATATGCAAACAAGTCCTAATCCCTCAAGTCAAGGTTAATCATGACATTTACCTCGCTCCTAAAATCAACTCAAAGCTCAACCACGGCTTTGCCTTTCGAACAATTCTCGGAGCCAACCAAATCTAGCAAATTATCAACCAAATAATTCAAAATAAGCCTTAAGAACTACTCACGAATTAAAAAGGTTCAATTTAGGTCATTATTGAAAAAGTCAAAAAAAGTTAACTCCCCGGTTCGCTTGTTCCAAATCTGAACTTTGGACCAAAACCCGATTATCCATTCACCCCCGAGCCCGGTAATGTAGTTTGTTTCAAAATCTAACCTCAATTTGAGGTCTAAATTCCAATTTTACAAAAATACCTAATTCTCCCCAAATCCCCAATTTCTACCATGAAAATCCTAGATTTTAGGTTGAAATCTTATGAAATGTGATGGGTAATTAAAAGAAAATAGGTTAGAATCACTTACCAACGAATTGGAGAAGAAGAGCTCTTGGAAAAAACGCCAACAAGGTTTCTAGGTTTGAAAATTTGAGAGAATGAACTAAAATCTCGTTTTCCCATCTTATGTTCAGCCGCGATGTTGCAATTGCGACCTGGGTTTCACAATTGCGAACCCCGCAAATGCGAGAAATCATTCAAAATTGTGAAAGTCTCACATTTCTGCTGCCATTGCAATTGTGATAGTTTGTTTGCAATTGCGAACTTGAACTCCTTGCAATTGCGATCATTTTGATCGCAAATGCGAACACCGCTCTCCCAGACCAGTTCACAATTGCAAAGAAATTGGTCGCAATTACGAACCATTGGTGCCTAGCTATTTTTTGCAAATGCGAAGCCAGCCCTTGCAATTGCGAGGTCTGAGGCCTGCACCAGAAACAGAAGAACACCAGATATGATTCTAAGTCCAAAATCCTTCCGTAGCCTATCTGAAACTCACCCAAACCCTCGGGGCTCCAAATCAAACATGCACACAAGTCCAAACACCTCATACAAACTCGCTCGCGCGACCAAATCGCTGAAATAACACCTAGAACTTCGAATCGGACACCAAATCAAATGGAATTTTTATTTTAACAACCAAACTCCCGAATCACGTCAAACCAACTCCGTTTTTTACTAAATTTTGCAGACAAGTCATAAATATAGTAACAGACCTATACCCAGTTCCGGAACTAAAATACAGACCCAGTATCAATAGAATCACACATTGGTAAAATTTATAAAGTCTTTTAAACTTTTAAACTTCAAATTTTTGACAAACTACGATAACTCGAGCTAGGGACCTCCGAATTCAGTTTCAGGCATACGCCCAGGTCCCAAGTCATGGTACGGAACCACCGGGACCGTCAAAATACGAATTCGAGTCCCTTTGCTCAAAACGTTGAATGAAGTCAACTCAAATGGATTTATAATCTAGAATCACATTTTATCAATTTTTAACATAAAAGCCTCTCGGAAAAAAGGCACAGACTACGCATGCAAATCGAGGAAGAATAAAATGAGATAATTGAAATTTAAAAATATAGAATTAAGGTTTAAAACCCTAGATGACTTATCGGGTCATCACAATTAATTTGTATAAAATATTTTTAAAAATTATAAATGTATTGTCTAGCTGGTTTGGTTTCGGTTTGACTTTTTTTAATTAAAATCAAACAAAACAAATTATGGTCGGATTTTTTTTAACACCAAACCAAAATCAAATCACAATTGAATTTTTTTCCCCGGCTTGACTCGGATTATCGGTTTGGTGCGATTTATCAATTTTTTTTATACACCCCTACCAGTTACCTACTTAGATTATCTGGTGCCCCTAAAATTTTCCTTCACTATATTTTCCTATATATATATATATATATTAAAACTCCATGTTAAATTCTTAGAGGTGCACCTGTCAAACTATATTAACTTATAGGTTCATACAGAGTTCTTTTTTTGTAGTTTACTTGTGATGTATTACTCTCGGATGACGAATTAGTTCTAGGAGCTTTGGCCAAGATAGTATCTAATGTAATATGTTAATTTTAGGTTTAATTGTGATTGTGATTTATGCTAGACTCCAATTGAATAAGTCCTTATTTGCATTCACTTTGAAGCACAATAAAAAAATAAATGAAGGCATATAATGTTGTATTTATGATAAATCATCTTATATTATATAAACAAGATTACATACAATAAAATTTCGCAAATAAGAAATTGATCAGCCATTAACTACATTCTCTAAATCTAGATTACACAAACAAGGTTCATGAGATTCAACCATATTCTCTACAAGGTGTTATTATTTATAAGATGATTAAAATGAGTGTTCTTTCAATAATATGTTTAAGACACGAAAGGATACCAAAACAAAAAAGAGAATTAACCATTTAAGAGGAAACAAAAGAGGGTGAAATTTTTCATAGGAAACTCATATGTAGAACGGAAGAAAAAGGTGAAAAAATAAAGAAGAAGGTTAAAAAAAATACAGAAGCTTCTACTTGCAGCTGATGGGAGACAGACCAAGGGTTAACTGGAAATGCTTGATGTTTCAAAAAAATGCATGGCCAAAATCTATATTTACCATGTGGCTACAACTACATGGGAGATTGTTAACTGCAGATAGGTTGATATGATACGGACTAGCTATAGATATCAGGTTCCATTTATGTCAAGAACATGATGAGAACAGGGAACACTTGTTTGTCAAATGTCGATTTGCCAAGGAATTGTGGCACATAATCCTGCAATGGATACAAAGACAAGATATGGCTATAGACACTTGGGAACAACATATGCACTCGGTTATACAATGTGCTAAAGGTAAAACACAACAAGCATAAGTCTTCAGGATGGTGTATGTTGAGATAGTTCACTCCATTTGCATAGAAAGGAACCTACGATTGTTTGAAAAGAGAAGCCGAAGAGCTGATGGCACGAAGATAGCCTACATATGTAACTTACAATCTACCACTGGGATTAGTAGTATGGTGCAATATTTTATGTTGTTATATAGAAAGTTAGTGTAGATTTTGGATGTTTAAGCTAGATAGCTGCTGAGTTATAAGCAGGCTATGCCTATGTAAAGGTTACTGGTGATTAATATAAAAAAATAGTTAGTTACAAAAAAAAGAAGGTTAAAAAAACCAAGAAGAATGGTGAAAAAAATATGGAAGAATGACGAAAAGACGAGG
Organism: Nicotiana paniculata; assembly: GCA_005239505.1. NCBI lineage: Eukaryota > Viridiplantae > Streptophyta > Magnoliopsida > Solanales > Solanaceae > Nicotiana > Nicotiana paniculata. The sequence goes on from ML342550.1 coordinate 31,340, forward strand.
AAGAAATATTGATATAAAGGAACTAAGGAGAATCTTTTTTAAGAAAATAAATTTGAAACAGGGTTAGGCTAATCAGTCATTACATTCCGTCACGTGGGCTATTTTGATAATTTTTTCAACCGTCACGCGCTCCCAACTAAGTTATTAGACATGTTATACCAGATAGGTTGTCACGACCCCAAATCCTAAACCGGCCGTGATGACGCGTATCGTGGAACTAGGCTAGCCAATAATCACAGGTTTACAGTTTCTTTCAAGAATCCCAACCAATTTCAAGCATTTCATAAGGTATATAGAATTTACTAAATTCATTAGGCAAAATAAACAGTTAAACAGTCCAACCAACCCCAAAACCCGGAGCCAACATGTCATGAGTATCTAAGAAAAATATGCCAAAAGGTATACTATTATAATACAAAACCTCCGAACGAATAGCTAGATACAACAAATAAGGGAAAACACAGATGTTGCGGACGCTGAACAACTTCCTCTATATCCCGCACTCCGGCTCTGCATGGAATAGATAGCTAATGCTCGGTATCTGCACCTGAATCTGCACACAGGGGTGCATGGAGTAATGTGAGTATGCCAACTAAGTAGTAATGAACATAAATCAAGTCTAAGCGGCAAGAAAACACATAAAAATCAATATCATCAATTCACAATATGCACAACCTTTCTTTCAAACAGTATATATACATAGATATATGAAATCATCATGCCTTAAAACCAACTTCAGAAAATCCTTTGAAAAATGTATTTTCAACAATTTCAAACCGAAAGATTTAGTATGAAAATGAAATAAATCATAAGTAGCCCCTCGGGAAAAAACATGAATCATAAATTGCCCCTCGGGCAGAACATCACTCAACACCTCACAGCCACTCAGTATTAGCCCCTCGGGAAACCTCAATGTCACTCATGCCTCCCAATCACTCATCACTCGGCACTCAGCACTCAGTAGGTACCCGTGCTCACTGGGGGTGTGTACAGACTCCTGAGGGGCTCCTTCAACCCAAGCACTAATATCAAGACACCTCGTGGCGTATCATATCCTCACAAATCAGGCCCTCGGCCTCACTCAGTCAGAACCTCTCAAAAGCCCCTTGGGCGTATCATTAAAACGGGGAACTCGACCCAAAACATCATTTTTTTAAATCTCAAAGTAGTATAAATCAGGCTGAGTTTCGAAAACAGTAAGCACAATATGACTGAGTGAAATCATAAATAAACATTGAGGAAATAGCAGTAAAAAGCCCACAAGGGGTCTAAACAAGTCGGCACGAGCCCCCCAACATGGCTTATAGCCCAAATATAGCAATAGTCTTTAGGACACAGTTTAACATATGATTTAGAGTAAAATACGCAACTCGATAGTTGCCGCGGAGAGGACCTAGTCCAATCCTAAAATCAGTGCGCGCCACATACTCGCCATCTGAGATGTGCTCCATTCTAAAAACAGTGAGAAATATGGAGTCCGGGGTTTCATACCCTCAGGACAAGATTTATAACTATTACTTACCTCCACCGTGCCACAACACTAATCCGCGATGCTCTTGCCCCTCAAATCCCGATTGCTCCGAATCTAACCAAAATCAGTTTAACATCATCAATATATGCTAAAGGAACACAATCCAATCGAAAATTATTAATTTACACAAAAATCTCGAAATTCGGCCAAACCCGAGCCCCGGGACCACTTCTCGGAATTCGATAAAATTTATTTCACTAGAAACCACGTCCTCCCATGATTCTACACACACCAAGAACACCACAATCAGACCACAATTTCCTACCCAAATCGCCAAAAGAATTTTCCAATCCTCCTCCCATTTTTCCAAAAAATTTTCTACTTTAATCCTTCAAATTACAAGCCTAATCCGAACAAATAGCATAGAAATGACTTTAATAATCCGGGAACTTACCTCCACTGAAGATCCTCGAATTCTCTCTTCAATTTTCCCTGCGAACCTTTTCTCGCACCTGCGGTCCCAGGTGCGCACCTGCGAAATCCCACTAACGGACCAATTCTCGCACCTATGATCTCTTCTCCGCACCTGCGGCTTCGCAGGCGCGGCCAACTCTTCGCACCTGCGGACTCCTCTTGCCCAGCCTTCTTTCGCACCTTGTCACACCCTTTTCCTAACCCCCAGAAGATATGTGTGTTATTGGATTGTTGTGGGTTAAAGAGTTTTTCCAATTAAAGTGACAAACTTGAGTATGGACTATTTTATTTACAGAGTGGCCACTTGGAATTTATTTTTTCCGGTGTTCCAAGTCACCTCCAATTTTTCACAAATTTATTATTACACATAATATAATTAATTTAAAACACAAAATCATAAGACAAAAATATGAACTAAATATAGTCATTTACACCTGCGCATAGACCTTCGCACCTGCGGCTACCCATCCGCAGGTGCGGCCACACCAGTAGCCATTTGCTGCAAATTCCTAAGTTCAAAACTCCGCCAACCATCTGAAATCAATCCCGAGCCCTTCGGGGCCTCAACCAAGCATACCAACACACCCCATAGCGTCATTCAAAATTAGTCGATCCTTCGAAACACCAAAAATAACATGAAAACACCAAAATTACATCTAATTCAAACCTATGAACTTTGAAACTTCTAAATTTCGCCAACGATGCCGAAACCAACCAAAACAGCTCCGATTGACCTGAAATTTTGCACACATATCCAAAATGACATTACAAACCTGCTCCAACTTTTGGAATCCCATTCCAACCCCGATAGCCTACTTTCCACTGCCGACCGAAAATCGCCAGAAACTAACTTTCGCCAATTCAAACATAATTCTACACCGGACATCAAAACTTCATTCCGAACACACTCCTAAGTCCCAAATCACCTAGCGAAGCTATCCGAGCCATAAAATCCGCATTCCGATGTCGTTTACCAATAAGTCAACTCTCAGTTGACTTTTTCAACTATTAGGTTACTGTAAGAGACTAAATGCCTCAATTCTCACCATGACTACTCCGAACCCAAACCAACTGACCCAACACAACATAAACAGACTAAGAAATATATGATAAAGTATAAATGGGGGAAACAGGGTAAATCTCATGGAACGACCAGTTGGGTCGTTACATCCTCCCGTCTTAAACAAATGTTCATCCTCGAACGGGTCTAGAAACATACCTGGAGTCTCGAATAAGTGAGGATATTTGTCCCGCATCTCCCGCTCGGTCTCCCAAGTGGCATCCTCCATCGGCTACCCTATCCACTGAACCTTCACTGAGAATATATCCTTTGACCTCAACTTTTTGACCTGTCGACCCAAAATAGCCACTGGCTCTACCTCATATGACATAGCGCCCTCGAGATGAACCGTGATGAAGTCCGAAACATGAGACGGGTCACCAACATACTTTTGGAGCATCGAAACATGGAACACCGGATGAATACTCGAAAAACCGGAAGGCATAGCAAGTCTATAAGACACCTCCCCAACCCTCTGAAGAACCTCAAATGGCCCAATGAACCTGGGACTCAACTTTCCCCTCTTCCCGAATCTCATAACACCCTTCATGGGCGACACCTTCAGTAACACCTTATCCCCAACCATGAAAGACACATCTCGGACCTTCCGGTCCGCATAACTCTTCTGCCTCGACTACACCGTGCGAAGCCGCTCCTGAATCAACTTCGTCTTACCCAATGCATCCTGAACCAAGTCTGTGCCCAATAGCCTAGCCTCGCCCGGCTCAAACCAACCAACCGGAGATCTTCACCTCCTACCATATAAAGCCTCATACGAAGCCATCTGGATACTCGACTGATAGCTGTTATTATATGCAAACTCCGCTAGTTGCAGAAACTGGTCCCATGAACCCCTAAAATCAATGACACATGCGCGCAACATATCCTCCAAAATCTGAATGGTATGCTCCGACTGCCCATCGGTCTGAGGATGAAACACTGTGCTCAACTGGACCTGAGTACCCAACTCTCTCTGTACGACTCTCCAAAATTGAGATGTGAACTGAGTACCTCTGTCAAAAATGATAGAAATTGGAACCCCATGCAATCGTACAATCTCCCTGATATAAATCTCAGCTAACCGCTTAAAAGAATAAGTAGTACCAACAGGAATGAAGTGCGCGGACTTGGTCAGCCGATCCACAATAACCCATGTAGCATCAAACCTCCTCGAAGTCCGTGGGAGTCCAACTACGAAGTCCATGGTGATCCGCTCCCACTTCCACTCCGTAATATCAAATCTCTAAAGCGATCCACCTGGTCTCTGGTGCTCATACTTGACCTGCTGACAGTTGAGACATCGATCCACAAACCCAACAATATCTTTCTTCATCCTCCTCCACCAATAATGCTGCCTCAAATCTTGATACATCTTTGCGGCACCGGATGGATGGAATACCGTGAACTATGGGCCTCAATTAGAATCAAATCTCGAAGCCCATCTACATTGGGCACAAAAATTCGGCCCTGCATCCTCATGACCCCATCATCACCAATAACGACATCCCTGACATCACCGCGACGGACCCTGTCCTGAAGAACAAGCAAATGTGGATCATCATACTGGTGTGCTCTAATTTGATCGTAAAGAGAAGACCTGGAGGCTACACAAGCCAATACCCGCGGGGGCTCTAATAGATCGAATCTCGCCAACTGACCCGCTAAAGCCTGGACATCAAGGGCTAATGGACGCTCTGCTACTGGAAGGTAGGCTAGACTCCCCAAACTCTCTGCTCTGCGACTCAAGGCATCGGCCACTACATTGGCCTTCCCCGGATGATATAAAATAGTGAGGTTATAATCTTTGAGAAGCTCCAACCACCTCCTCTGATGCAAATTCAGATCCTTCTGCTTAAGCAGATGCTGCAAACTACGGTGATCAGTAAAAATCTCACAATGGACTCCATACAAATTGTGACGCCAAATCTTCAAGGCGTGAACAATAGCTGCTAGCTCAAGATCGTGCACTGGATAATTCTTCTCGTGCACCTTCAACTACCTGTACGCGTAGGCAATCACCCTACCGTCCTGCTTCAAAATCGCTCCAAGTCCAACTCCCGAGGCATCACAGTAAATTGTATAAGAACCTGAACCCGTAGGAAAAATCAATACAGGCGTTGTGGTCAAAGCTGACTTAAGCTTCTGAAAGATCTGCTCACACTCCTCAGTCCACCTGAATTGAGCACCCTTCTGGGTCAGTCTGGTCATAAGTGCTGCAATAGATGAAAACCCCTCTACAAAACGGCGGTAGTACCCTGCCAAACCAAGGAAACTGTGAATCTCAGTAGCTGATGACAGTCTAGGCCAAATCTGCACCGCCTTTACCTTCTTTGGATCAACCTGAATACCCTCATTGGACACCACGTGCCCCAAGAATGCTACTAAATCAAGCCAGAACTCACACTTAAAAATTTTTTCATACAATTTCTTCTCTCTCAAGGTCTGAAGCACAACCCTCAAATGATGCTCATGATCCTCCCGAGATCAGGAGTACACCAAGATATCGTCAATAAACACGATGACGAAAGAATCCAGATAAGGCCAAAATACATTATGCATCAAGTGTATAAAGGCTGTTGGGGAATTGGTCAGCCCAAATGACATAACCAGGAACTCATAAAGACCATATCTAGTCCTGAAAGCAGTCTTCGGGATGTCTGGCCCCCGAATCTTCAACTGATGATAACCGGAACACAAGTGAATCTTGGAAAATACCCTGGCATCCTGCAACTGATCAAACAAGTCATCTATACGAGGCAAGGGATATCGATTCTTCATTGTAACTCTGTTCAGCTGCCGATAATCAATACACATACGCATAGAGCCATCCTTCTTCTTTACGAACAACACCGGTGCACCCCAAGGTGACACAATAGGACAAATTAACCCCTTATCTAGGAGTTCCTGAATTTGCTCCTTTAATTCCTTTAGCTCCGTTGGTACCATACGATAAGGTGGAATAGAAATAGCCTAGGTGCCTGACACCAAGTCAATACCAAAATCAATGTCCCTGTCAGGTGGCATGCCTAGCAGGTCTGCAAGAAACACGTCCAGAAAGTCACGGACCACAGGAACCGAATCAATAGCGGGAGTCTCACCACTGACATCCCTCACAAAAGCCAGATAAGATAAACACCCTTTCTCAACCATGCGCTGAGCTTTCAAGTAGGAAATCACCCTGCAAGGCATATACTTAGAAGAACATCTCCACTCAACCCATATACGTCCTGGCATAGCTAAGGTCACGGTCTTAGCGTGACAATCAAGAACAACATGACACGGAGATAACCAATCCATGCCCAATATCACATCAAAATCGACCATGCTGAGTAACAGTAGGTCCACTCGGGTCTCCAGACCCCCAATAGATATCATGCACAACCGATACACACAGTTCACAATAACAGTATAGCCCACCGGAGTCGACACATGAACAGAGGTGACTAGAGTCTCACGGGGCATATCCATAAAACGGAAAAATATGAAGAAACATAGGAATATGTAGAAACATGGTCAAATAAAGCCAAAGCATCTCGGCAACAGACTGAGACAATACCTGCAATCACTGCATCTGAGGCCATAACATCTGGCCTGGCTGGAAATGCATACATACGGGCATGAACTCCACCTGCTCGACCTCCCCCTCTAGAGCGGCCTCTAACTGACTGACTACCACCCCTGGCTGCCTGGGCGGGTGGTGAAGTAACTGGAGCTGAAGTCGAGGGCTGGCCCCTCTACTGAGAAGAACCACCGGGACGATGGGGACACTGCCTCCACATGTGCCCGAACTCTCCACACTCAAAACAACTCCCTGGAGCTGGATGCGGGGACTGATAGAAACCCCTGGCACCAGAACGGCCACTGGAAGACTCATGCATAGAATAACTATGAACTGGTGGTGCTCGAGCTACACTCTGAGATGGGAGGGCACCAAATGAAGTACGTCCTGGCTGAGAACCACAGGGACCATGCCCCGAAGATGCACCACTATAAGCTGGGTAGACTGCCTGAGGAGGCCTGACTGAACGACCTCTACCATGCTGAAACTGGCCCCTGTAGGGAGTACCACTAGAACTGCCCGATCCACAAGGCCTCTTGGCCTCCCTCTCCTCCCATTCCTGGCGATGAACCGACTCAATATCTCGAGCTATGTCAACAACCTGCTCGAATGAAGCATATGATACTCTCTCCCGAGTCATAAATAGTCGGAGCTGATAAGTAAGACCATCTACAAACCTCCTAACCCTCTCCCTATCAGTAGGGACAATATCAGAAGCATGTCTGGCCAACTCGGAAAACCTCATCTCATACTGAGTAACTGACAACTCTCCCTGGCACAACTGCTCAAATTGTCTGCGCTGCTCCTCTCTGTGGGACTGAGGAACATACTTCTCCAAAAAGATCGTGGAGAACTGCTGCCAGGTGAGAGGTGTTGAACCAACCGGCCTAAGCCTCTCGAATGACTCCCACCAAGAAAAAGCAGCACCCGCAAACTAAAATGTAGAAAATGAGACCCCACTGGTCTCCGAAATACCCGCAGTACGTAGTATCCTCTGGCACTTATCTAGAAACCCTTGGGCATTCTCGCCCTTTGTACCGCTGAAAGTCGGAGGCTGAAGTCTCCTGAACCTCTCCAACCTACGCTGCTCATCCTCAGGCATAGCAGGGACCACATAATCCTGGACCGGAGCAACCGGCTGAGCTGGGCCTGCTCCCGGTGCCTGAATACCCCGTACAACCTGCTTAGGTGTCTGGGCAGCTGGAGTCTGATTGCCTCCCCCGGCCTGAGCTGCGGCGGCAGTAGTAGAAATAGCGACTGCCTGAGCCAAACACACCGTCAATATCTGAGATAGGGTCTCCTGAAGACCCGGAATAACAATAGGCACTGCCGGTGCCTGAGCCTGTCCCGCTGGAGCACCATCGGCGGGAACCTGATCCTGAACGATAGGGGGATCCTGTGGTACTGTCCCGGCTGCTGCGCGGGCTGGCCTCCTACCTCTACCACGGCCTCGACCTCTCGCTGGTCTAGCTGGTATCTGGTCACCCTAATCGATATTGCGTGTCCTTACCATCTGTGAGAGAATGAAACAACGTAAGTTTAGATTTCAAGAATCAATAGATTAGCACGAAAGAGTTCAAGAAAGATAGAGATGTTTTCTAAGAGTTCTGCAACGTCTCGAAGATAAGTACAGACATCTCCGTACCGATCCGCAAGACTCTACTAAACCTGCTCATGACCGTTGAGTCCTATGTAACCTATGCTCTGATACCAAACTTTCACGACCCCAAATCCTAAACCGACCGTGATGGCACCTATCGTGGAACTAGGCTAGCCAATAATCACAGGTTTACAGTTTCTTTCAAAAATCCCAATCAATTTCAAGCATTTCATAAAGTATATAGAATTTACTAAATCCATTAGGCAAAATAATCAGTTAAACAGTCCAACCAGCCCTAAAACCCGAAGCCAACATGTCATGAGCATCTAAGAAAAATATGCCAAAAGGTATACTATTATAATACAAAACCTCCGAACGAATAGCTAGATACAACAAAGAAGGGAAAACAGAGATGCTGCGGACGCTGAACATCTACCTCTATATCCCACACTCCGGCTCCACAGGGAATAGATAGCTAATGCTCGGTATCTGCACCTGAATCTGCACACAGGGGTGCAGGGAGTAATGTGAGTACACCAACTCAGTAGTAACGAAAATAAATCAATTCTAAGCGGCAAGAAAACACATAAAAATCAATATCATCAATTCACAATATGCACAACATTTCTTTCCAACAGTATATAGACACAGATATATGAAATCATCATGCCTTAAAACAAACTTCAAAAAATCCTTTGAAAAATGTATTTTCAACAATTTCAAACCGAAAGATTTAGTATGAAAATTAAATAAATCATAAGTAGCCCCTCAGACAAAAACATGAATCATAAATTTTCCCTCGGGCAGAACATCACTCAGCACCTCACAGCCACTCAGTATCAGCCCCTCGGGCAACTTCACTGTCACTCATGCCTCCCAATCACTCATCACTCGGCACTCAGCACTCAACACTCAGTAGGTACATGCGCTCACTGGGAGTGTGTATAGACTCCGGAGGGGCTCCTTTAGCCCAAGCGCTAATATCAAGCCACCTTGTGGCGTATCATATCCTTACAAATCAGGCTCTCGGACTCACTCAGTCAGAACCTCTCAAAAGCCCCTCGGGCATATCGGTAAAACAGGGTACTCGACCCAAAACATCATTTTTTTAAATCTCAAAGTAGTGTAAATCAGGCTGAGTTTTGAAAACAGTAAGCACAATGTGACTGAGTGAAATCATCAATAAACAGTGAGGAAATAGCAGTAAAAAGCCCCCAAGGGGTCTAAACAAGTCGGCACGAGGCCCTAAACATGGCTTATAGCCCAAATATAGCAATAGTCTTTAGAACACAGTTTAACATATGATTTAGAGTAAAATACGCAACTCAATAGTTGCCGCAGAGAGGACCAAGTCCAATCCAAAAATCAGTGCGCGCCACATACTCATCATCCGACATGTGCGCCATTCTAAAAATAGTGAAAAATATGGAGTCCGGGGTTTCATACCCCCAGGACAAGATTTATACCCATTACTTACCTCCACCTGGCCACAACACTAATCCGCGATGCTCTTTCCCCTCAAATTGGCTCCTTATTGCTCCGAATTTAACCAAAACCAGTTTAACATCATCAATATATGCTAAAGGAACACAACCCAATTGAAAACTATCAATTTACACAAAAATTTCAAAATTCGGCCAAACTCGAGCCCCGGGCCCACGTCTCAAAATTCGATAAAATTTATATCACTAGAAACCACGTCTTCCCACGATTCTCACATACCAAGAACACCACAATCGGACCACAATTGCCTACCCAAATTGCCAAAAAAAATTTCCAATCCTCCTCCCATTTTTCCAAAACTTTTTCTACTTTAATCCTTCAAATTACAAGCCTAATCCGAACAAAATAGCATAGAAACGACTTTAGTAATCCGGGAACTTACCTCCACTGAAGACCCTCGAATTCTCTCTTCAATTTTCCCTCAAATAAGCTCCAACCGCATGCAACAATGGTAGAATAACCAAAATTTCGCGGAGGCACTCTTTTATACTGTTCTGCCCAGCTAATCCGCAACTGCAGGCCTTTCCTCGCACCTGCGGTCCCAGGTGTGCACCTGTGAAAGCCCACTAGTGGACCAATTCTCGCACCTGCGATCTCTTCTTCGCACCTGCGGCTTCGCAGGCGCGGCTAACTCTTCGCACCTGCGGACTCCTCCTGCCCTGCCTCCTTTCTCACCTGCGCATGCACCTTCGCACCTGCAGCGTCGCACCTGCGTCTACCCATCCGCAGGTGTGGCCACACCAGAAGTTTTACACCAGCAGCCATTTGCTGCAAATTCCTAAGTTCAAAACTCCGCCAACCATCTGAAATCAATCCCGAGCCCCTCGGGGCCCCAATGAAACATACCAACACACCCCATATCATCATTCAAACTTAGTCGAGCCTTGGAAACACCAAAAACAACATGAAAACACCAAAATTACATCATATTCAAACCTATGAACTTTCAAACTTCTAAATTTCGTCAACGATGCCGAAACCAACCAAAACACCTCCGATTGATCTGAAATTTTGCACACATATCCTAAATGACATTACGAACCTGCTCTAACTTCCGGAATCCCATTCCAACCCTGATAGCCTATTTTCCACTGCCGACCAGAAATTGCCAAAAACTAACTTTCGCCAATCCAAGCATAATTCTACACCGGACATTAAAACTTCATTCCGAACACACTCCTAAGTCCCAAATCACCTAACGAGGCTATCCGAGCCATAAAATCCGCATTCCGAGATCGTTTACCAATAAGTCAACTCTCAGTTTGACTTTTTCAACTATTAGGTTACTTTAAGAGACTAAATGCCTCAATTCTCACCATGACTATTCCGAAGCCAAACCAACTGACCCAACACAACATAAAAAGGCTAAGCAATATATGATAAAGCAGAAACGGGGAAAACGGGGTAAATCTCACGGAACGACCGGCCGGATCGTTACATAGGTAATGATGAGGTTTAAATATGAAGAGCAATATAGTTCAAGAGTTTTGAGGAGACTGAATAAATTAAGTCGAAAATTGACAAAAACTTGATAATTTAAGGTATTAACTCTTAAATACGTTATCTTCTTCTTTTCATTGTTTAACCTCGTACCTATTATCATCTTAGAGAAAGTATCCATGCTGCATCCCTCATGCCCATTATTATTTTAAGGAGAAAACATGAAGAGAATAAGAGACACAATAATTGTGGAACCAAAACAATATCAGGGGATCAAATGAGTCAAGAAAGCAGACATTTATCACAAAGCTGAAGATCCCAAATTTCTATTTGATTTTCTGTTATGTACATCTCTTTTGTTAGTCATTTACATCAGCAATGTATATGATGCTAAACAGCAAGTGATATTTGCATTGTATACATATATACCCCTTCAAATCTTCCAAAGACTCCTGATGATACTCTGAATAAAAGTTAAATTATAAATGCCACTAACAATACAACAAATTAAGGATAAGAACATACCATTCGCGAATAAGGTTGAATTTTGGCATTAAACTGAAGAAGGAATAGGGATATATAACCTTACCTCCTTTTACTCCTACTATTTTACTGCTTCCAAAAAAATGATACAAATGTTAAGCTAACAACTAGGTAAACATGCATCTATAATAGAAGGAGGAGTGACCTGAACTAAAAAGATTAAAGACCCCCTTTACATTGCTTTGAGTTTGTTGTATACTTCATTTCCCATTGTCATTATGGCTAGATTTTGAAGCAGATTCAGCCAAAGAACAGCTCAACGAATTTAGTGGCCTAAAGCTGAATTTTAATAAAAATTTAAATTTTATACACCTATACCAGTATATGCAAAAACTTTGATGTTATCTTTTTTCCTTCCGTACTTATTTATATAATAGTATTCATATAAGATATATGACTTTTAGCTTCATTTAGTAATATTATTATTACTATTTATATTATCAAGGATTAATTCAAGTTAATAAGATATTAGCCATATGTTTGCAATACATTACCTTGGATCTTGATGTAAAACATTTATTTGGTAAAACGAAGATTTGAGTAGTTTAATTCAAAGTTCTAAAATATTTTTTATGTTAAAAGATAAATATTCTTTGCTTTTTAAAACCTTTTTTACACACATTTTATATTTTTTTCTACAAACGTCAATATTATCTAAGTCAAAATATTATTACGTATTTAACATTAACACTTTTTGGGGCCTCAAAATTTTTACGGCCTAAAGCAAAAGCTTTACTGGCCTCACCCTTAAGCTACCCATGAGTCAAGCCATTTGTGTATCATTCGTATCATTCCAAAAAAATGATACAAATGCTACGCTAACAACTAGGTAAACATGCATGTTGTAATAGAAGGAGTACAATTCTGGGCCTGAACTAACAAGATTAAAGGCCTCCTTTACATTGCTTTGAATTTGTTGTATACTTCATTTCCCATTGTCATTGTGGCTAGATTCTGAAGCAGATTCAGCCAAAGGATAGCTCAACAAATTTAGTGGCCTAAAATTGAGTTTTAATAAGAACCTAAATTTTATACATCTATACAAATATATGCAAAAACTTTGATGTTGTCTTTTTTCCTTCCGTACTTATTTATATAATAATATTCATACAAGATATATGACTTTTAGCTTCATTTAGTAATATTATTATTATTTATATTATCAAGGGTTAATTCAAGTTAATAAGATATTAGCCATACGTTTGCAATACATTACTTTGGATTTTGATGTAAAAAACTTTATTTGCTAAAACGAAGATTTGAGTAGTTTAATTCAAAGTTTTAGAATATTTTTTTATGTTAAAAGATAAATAGTCTTTGTTTTTTAAAATCTTTTTTACACAGATTTTATACTTTTTTTTACAAATTTCAATATTATCTAAGTCAAAATATTATTGTGTATTTTACCATTAACACTTTTTGGGGTCTCAAAATCTTTGCGGTCTAAAGTAAATACTTTACTAGCCTCACCCTTGAACTACCCATGAGTCAGTCATTTGTGTATCATTCTTATCATCTATAGGCTCATATATTTTATTAAAATTGGATACCCAAGTTTCAGCATATTCATCATTCCTTGAGGGATTTCTTTATTTGATTGAGTACTATCTTTATCCCCCTCCTCTTTTGGCTCATCAAGATCGGTATCCAATCCATATTATTTTCAGCACTTGTTTTAGGGACTTGTTTATCTGTTTCAACCTTATCTTTATCACCCTCCTCTGTTTCCTCAAGAATTGTGTCCAGACATTTAACAAGTTGTGTTGTGTTTTACCAAAAAAGTTTCAACCCCTTTTTGTCAAATTGATTAACGAGAAAATAGATAAATTTTAATTAAAGATAATTAATTTTAGATCAAAGATATAACAAGTTAGAAAAATTAAATAAGGTTAAACTTGAGAATCAATTAAGACCTCGATAGAGACCTAAGACATGCGATGAGATAACACTCTTGACTGCATTACTTCATAATTTAAAGTAAAGGAGGAAGAAATTCACCAATTGTGACCACGAGATATGCCTTCATTTATTCAATGATGATGATTACAAGAAAAATAGCAAGGTTCTGAGCCCTCTTCTCTCCTCTTCCGAGGTAGACTCTCAAGTCACCCTCTATTGTAAGTGAAGAAGTGTGATATTGGAACAATCCTCCTTTCTTCATTCTCTCACCTAGTACTTATATCATGTATTCTCATTTACCCAACGGTTCTTAGCTAGGGGACCTAAGTCTTTTGACCATACTTTAGATTAACCCTCTGAAATGTCGTAACGTCTACTTCGCCGTGCAGGCCATCTGAGTGTACGACTGGCCGAGGTACTCGTCGCTATAGTACCTCATAAATACAACTTCGACTTATTCGACCCTTTATCGTTCCTTTTGCCGGGATTATAACGGTTTCAAATTCACCGACTTAATTTCCTTCTCCTAATATATTGATATACGTAATATTTTCTCTTATGTGAATGATAATCTCTACGAATTATTATATTACTAAAATATTCCCTTATATGCATTGCATAATAATAGTCACTACTCAACTAAAGCTTACGAATGTACTCCGACCTTTTATTTATTTTTTCTATTTCGACTCCAAAGTGGAAATAAAACTAGCTCTTTAAATATTGAGATAAGCTGCAAGTAACATATTAAAACCTAATTGAATTACGAACGAAATTCTTTTTGTAGGAAAATGAAAAATTTATTCAATTGTGAAAGTTTGTAAAAATAATTGATATATATTTTCTAAATTAAAAATATTTAGTTTAATTAATTATAAAAATAAAAAACATGCCTTATGTAAAAACATCATGCAATACATGTTTGATAAAATAAATTAATATTTATAAATATAATGTCATAACATTATTCAAATATTTGACAAAACTAATCTATCCATTCTAACTAAAAAAATGAATAACATGCAATGTGAAATAACAAGCCAACACTACTAAAATAAGTAAATTGGAACCATAAATATAATACAATTTCAAAATCCAAAAAAAAAAAAGTTTAACATATGTCAAATTCAAACATAATACAAATAAATTCCAATACAACTTAAGATTAGGAAACATTATAGCCTCATTCAAGAACGAAATTCTACTTTAATGACGGTTTAACCCAAGAACCAGATTTTTAGTCAAATTATTTTAAGAAGTACTCGGGCTTCTGATAATCAAGAAATTCAATACTAACAATAATGGAAATAAGAACTGAGAATGATAAGGAAAATAGTAGAAAGCACAAGAATGTAAAGTATATTCTAATAGTGATCAGAACGTGTCCATACAAATAATATTTCTTTCCCTTTTATAGGGAGCTTCAAGTACAACGTCTATTCCTCTTTATGATTGAGCATTAATGAGCATTTATATCATTAATGAAATATTATAATAGGTAATCGTAACTGTTTCGTGAAGATTTCGTAACGTTTGAACTCATTGATTGAAAATCTATGAATCTGCCCTCTTTTCTGTCCTGGTTCACTTTGACTGTGTCTCTTCAACTCTTTAAATAGACTCGAGTGCCCGTTTCTAGTCATCTCATGGGTATTTAGCTCGTATCTGCTTATTTCGCATATCTTTCTAAGTTTTCCTCCAGCTGTCGTTCTTCCATTGATCCACGTGGCTTGACATGTCAACCACTTGATTAATTTCACGTATAATATTTATTTTTACCAATACAGTAGTCCCCCCACTTACCAATTATTCAGCAATTGAATACTTGGAAAGTGGATACTCATTTATGGAGGGAACTTTTTGCCGCCGTTTCACTCGTGCCATTGAATCTGCTTCTGAGCCAATATGTCGCTTGTCACTTCCATTTACTGCATGTCCCACATGGAAGTCCCGGATTGGTTCTGCAATTCTTCAGCGGGTTTTAGGGCTTTTTGTGGCTGCATCAATCACGAAGTGATAGTTTTCATAATGACATTCCCATCATTATTTGCCCTTTTTGACGATTGCCTCTGCATATAAATACTTCGTTTGAATTTGCTTCTATGAAAAAATTCCTTCTTCTTTCATCACTTACACATATCTGTTTCTCACTTAGTTATGTCTTCCTCAAATCCAAGCCCTAAAAAAGTTATAATTGTAGAGAAACTCTCTCCTTCTTCTGCTCCGATTCGGAGTAGGAGAGGTGGCAGATTAAGAAGTTTAGGATCTGTATCTACTCGAGGGTCCCCTTATCAACTTAATATTACTCCTCCATCAACTTCTAGGGCTAATGTCACACCTTCATCATCTTTTAGGACTAGGGCTTCATCATCACATAGATCTTCTGCTAGGATTAGAGAATCTAATGAACCACTTCGTGAACCTTCAGTAAACGAAATCATACCTGCTGAACTCTCTTTTTCTACTGATAGTAAATCAATAAAAAACCAGGTCACTTCCATCACATCTCATGGCCGCGCTGATATTTCCCCTTCTCAAATCACTGAGGGTTTAATTTCCATTGTGCATAGAGATTGTTGTTGGAAATTTGATTTCCCGATTTTGGTCCCCAATGAGAATCAAAGGATTACTTCTCATAAAGATGGATTTTCTTTCATATATACATATCCCTTCACATTAGGTTTCAGGCCTCCCATCGATCCAGTTATTATCGAGTTTTGCCGCTTCTTCAATGTATGTTTGGGACAAATCAATCCTATTATTTGGAGGGCAGTGGCATGCCTTAGGTATCTAGCAAATTTTGCTTCTCTTCCTTTCACCTTCTACCATCTGATCCATCTCTACTCTCCCAAATTATTCCATCAGGGAGTTTTCACTCTTGTGGCAAGGAGTAAGAGAGTTTTGGTCAGCCCTGAAGACGATAAAGATCGTGGATGGTATGCTAGGTTTGCTGATTCCCTTACTAGTGGATTAGTAGGTGAAGAGAATATGTTCTTCCCTGAGAAGTGGAACTTTGCATGTAAGTTACCTTTCCATTTCATTTCTTTTCATAATGAGTACACGTTCTCATGACTGTTTTTTTCTTTGTTTCAGCAACCATGAGAACTGTTGAGGAGATTCTTAGTTTTCGTGATTGGGTAGAAAAATTGTTAACAGTTGCTCCGATGGAGGAAAGATCTTGGAAGTACCTTTCAGTTAGGTTTGGAGGGAAAGTAAAAACTCATGATAAGCTTTTCTTTACTTTCTTTTACCCCCATATTTTCCTTGAAACTTGTTGACCCTTTGGCTTATTAGGGTTTCCTGTTCATGGTATTACTGATGCTGCAATTACTGCTTCAAGACTCTCTTTATCAAAGGCTCCAGAAATAATTTTGGGTTCTTCATAAAAAATGAAGGCTGATAGGACTCATAATTCTGAAGATGAAGAAGATCAAGAGGAAGGCTCGTTGGTGCGAAAGCCACGAGCAAGGAGACGGGTCATTTCTGATGATGAACCTACTCCCCTTCCTAGTTCAATTCACGTACCTGAGCCTGATGATGCCACCCAAGTGAATTCTGATGAAGAAACTTCTGCTGCCACCCATGATTCAGTTGAACAGCTTTTCTCTCGAGGGTTTAATGAAGGAAATATTGATTCAATTTCTAAGGAAGCGCCTCTTGCCATTTTTCCCGCATCTGCTTCAAAGGAACCTCAATTACCCGTGCCTATATCTATATTCGGTGCCCCATATGTGACTCTCGTGTCTCCTTCAAATGCCCCTACTACCGTATCTTCTCACGTTGAAATCGGTTCTTCTAGTAGTGGGGCAATGAGACAAATTACCATAGAAGTTCCTGTTGGAGGTAGCCTTTTGAAAAAATCAAGCCAGGCTGATATATGGTTAAAGCCTTTGATTGGCCCGGTCTAAAATTCGAAGTTGGAAATCCATAGTTCTCTTACATGGATGAATGATATTGTACATTCGTCTTTGAAGGTACGCATCATGTGTTCTACTTTTCATAATTTAACCTTTACTCGAATAACATTTTCCTTTTTATTGTGCAGATCAATCTCATTGGCACAGAAATGATGAAAAGGATTGCACATACGGAGCAGATGATGAATGACTACCATACTGAGACGGATAATTGGAAAGAGCAATTCGAGAGTCTCCAGCTTGACGTGGAAGTTATGGAGGAAGAAAAATGTACCTTGGAGCAGCAGGTAAGAGTCATGGCAGCAGAGTTTGCCATTGAGAAGGCTTCATCAAACCAGGCAGGCAAGGACAAGAATCTCCTTGAATCTTCATTCGCTGAACAACTTTCACAGGCTTCTGAGGAGATAAGAAGCTTAAAAGATTTATTGATCCAGAAGGAGACTTACTCTGGGGAACTTGTTCAAATGCTCACACAAGCTCAAGAGGATCTTCGTGTGCCCTCTAATAAGGTTCATTGGAGAGACCCCTTGCCCCACTGCAAGCTTCCTATGACGCAACTTTGATTGAAAAGGATGAGTTAATAGCTGAAATCGATCAATGGGAGAAAGATTACGAGGCTCTTGAGGATAAAGCAGCCATTGATGTAAGTTGGGCTTATTTGAATACCCGCCTTTAAAGATTAACAGAAGTAGGCCAGGAGAACTTTGACTTAAAAGCTAAAATAGTAAAGACCAAAGAGACAATCGAGAGAGCCCGACAAAGTCAAAGTTTTTCATCACCCGAGGTTGATGTTCCCGAAGATGATGAGATTATACCTGGTGAAGTTGTTGCTCAACCCTCATCTTCTCAAGCTGCTCTTCCTTCTGATGAAGCCAATCTCTTCCTCAGTGAAAAGTGATATTTGGAAGTGTTACTTTTTTTGAAACAATTGGTGGTTTACCCTTGGTCCCATTTGGGGGTAAAGTTTTCGGAAAGACCTCATGTCAGTTTTGGGGTTGTTTTTGTATCGTTCTATAATATCAATATTAAGTTTTTTGTCAACTTGTGTGATATTTTAATTTGAGTTTTTGTCTTACTCTTAGTATTTGCATAAAAATTCTTTGATTTTTCGTGTCTTTTTGAAATAAACACGATCTATAAAAGAGGGCTCTTTTATGAACGACACTTAATGAAAAAGACGTCTCAACTTCATAATTTTGTAAATATACAAAAAAGAAATAGGAATACACATGTTCCTTTGAGTAGTGTTCTGAAGAAAGTTTTTGTATTATTTGAACTTACATAATACTTTACATGTATTCGAATATCATCTATGACTCTTTCGTAATTGTTTTCTTTACAACAAATTTGAATAAATACAAGGGTATAAATGACAATCTGTAACTAAATATTTCCTTTAACCTAAACATTCTTTTACATCCATGTGTATGTTCTTTTGTAGGTTTTTGAATCAGGTTTGCATTTTTGGCTCTTGACTTCGCTCTTGACTTTCCATTTGTTGGGTAACATAGACCTCAGGCTTGACTTGAATTATGACTTTTTCGTGTCTTCTTTGCCTTCCATATTATATAGTCCCCTAAGTGTTTGAGCTTTGAAGTATGAAATCTCGAGCACTTGACTATTCCTTCCCTGCGGTCCTTTTCCTGAAAAGGAAAAACATACGGGACTCGAAGTTATATAGTTTAGATGATGACTGCTTAACACTTTGAAATTTCCATCAGAAAGGTTGTAACCCTAAACCGGGAATTAAGTTACTTCCGCGTGTCTTTCATGTCTAATTTCATCATTTAGTATGGGTTAGATTTTTGCCTATCATATAAAATTGTTAGTATAATTTTAAATGTACTAAATAAAAGCGTATGTGAATGATACCTGACCGTGGGTGCTTCTTTTGCTTAGAAATAGTACTTCTTTAAATGAACAGTGTTCCATCTCGAGGGTAAGACCTTGCCGTCCATGGTTTCCAACTCATAAGCACCTTTCCCTGTAATACCTCGAACTTTATAGGGTCCTTCCCAATTTGGACTTAACTTTCCTGCTCCAACAACTTTTATTGATTGGAAAACTTTTTTAAGAACGAAGTCCCCAATTTTGAAATATCTGAGGTGAGCTTTTCTATTGAAATACTGCTCTATAATTTGCTTTTGTGTTGCCATGCAAATTAAAACGGCCTCCCTTCTTTGCTCGAGTAAATCTAAATTTGTTTTTAACTCATTATTGTTTGATTCTTCTGTTTCTAATGTGAATCTCGTGCTTGGCTCACCAATTTCGACTGGTATTAGAGCTTCTGAACCGTAGACAAGTGAGAATGGAGTCTCTCCTGTGGCAGTTTTTGTTGTAGTTCTATAAGCCCATAATACTCCTTGTAACTCTTCAGGCCAATTCCCTTTTGACTTCTCTAGCCTCTTCTTCAAATTATTGATGATGATCTTATTTGTTGACTCAACTTGTCCATTAGCCACGGTGATAAGGTGAAGAGGTGATACATTTGATTTTCCAACTTTGGAAGAATTCTGCGATTTGCAAGCCTATAAATTGTGGGCCATTATCACATACAATCTCTTTTGGAACTCCAAAGCGACATATGATATTTTACCAAATGAAATTCTTCACCTCTTTTTCTTGTACCTATTTGAAAGCACCTGCGTCTACCCATTTTGAAAAATAATATGTTAGTACTAGTAAAAATCGTACCTTTCCTTTGGCGTGTGGTAAGGGTCCTACTATATCCATTCCCCGCTTCATGAATGGCCACGGGGAAATAACCGGATGTAATAATTCTGCGGGTCGAAGCATATTGTTAGCTTAACATTGACATTTATCGCATTTGGCTACAAAATTTTCCGTATCTTCTTCCATTTTAGGCCAGTAGTACCCTGCTCTGATTAGAGTTTTAACTAGGGAACTTCCACCTGACTGATTTCCACAATGTCCTTCATGTACTTCTTTCATCACATACTCAGTTTGATTAGGTCCGAGGCATCTTGCTAAAGGACCACCAAATATTTTGCGATATAAATTGTCTCGAATTAGACAGTATCGAGCGACTTTCCGTCGAAGTGCTTGAGATTCTTTCTTATCTTCAGGTATGATCCCATACTGCAAAAAAATTACAATCCCATTTCTCCAATCCCAGGTTAGATTATTGAAGGTTACCTTATGTTTATCCTGGTCGAGTGATGAATGAAATAAATGTATTACAATGGCATTATCTCTGCTCGTTACTTCTGCTACCGAAGAAAGGTTAGATAATGCGTCTGCTTCTGCATTTTCCTCGCTGGGTATTGCACGATCTTCCACGATTGGAACTGCTTGACCAGTTCTCGTGCCCTTTCCAGATACTATTGCATTCGAGCCTCTCTAGCAGTGTAAGTCCCCTGCATCTGATTTACTACCCGTTGAGAGTCACTCTTAATCATGATTTATTCTATAGAGAATTCTTGTGCTAGTTCCAGACCTACAATGACAGCTTCATACTCTGCTTCATTGTTAGTAATATGGTAACATTTAATTGCTTGCCTTATTGTTTCACCTGAAGGTGGTATTAAGACAATTTCCAAACCGGCTCCTTTAACCTTAGAAGAACCGTCAGTAAATAAAGTCCATGTTCCTGTATTATCTCCAATAAATATCTGTAATTCCTTTTCTACTTCAGGAATTATATTTGTACTAAAATCTGCGACAAAATCTGCTAAAACCTGAGACTTTATTGTTGTCCTAGGTTGATAAACAATATCATATTCGCTTAATTTTATTGCCCACTTGGCTAATCTGTCTGAAAATTCTTGTTTATGCAAGATATTTCTTAAGGGATATGAAGTTACGATAGAAATCAGATGACATTGAAAATATGGTCTCAATTTCCTAGCTGCCATGACCAAGGCTAAAGCTAGTTCCTCTAGATGAGGGTATCTAATTTTAGCATCCAATAAGGATTTACTTACATAATAAATGGGAGATTGTTTAACTTTGTCTTCCCTTACTAAGACTTCACTTACGACTACTTCTACAACAACAAGATAAATGTACAGTCTTTCTCCATCCCTTGGCTTAAATAGTAAGGGAGGATTTGATAGATAAGCCTTCAAATTTTTAAGGGATTGTTGGTATTCTTCAGTCCATTCAAACTGATTCTGCTTCTTTGATGTGTTTCGGCATCGGTTGTGGATTTTGAAATTTTCATAAGTTCTTAGGCTTGAATCCAAGCATAATTGGCGATTTTGATGTTATGTGATGTGGTTTGAAGGCTCGAATAAGTTCGTATGGAGCTATTGGATTGGTTAGTATGTTTGGTCGAGGTTCCGGGGGCCTCGGGTGTGTTTCGGGTGGTTAACGGATTGTTTTGGGAATTTAGAGTTTGTTGACTTGCTGGTTTTTGGAGTTTTGGTGTTTTTCCGCACCTGCGGATGGGTAGCCGCAGGTGCGAGGTCGAAGGCGCGACTGAGGTGCAGGTGTGAGGTTTTGGCCGCACCTGCGAGCCCGTAGGTGCGTGACCTTAAGCTCTAGTGCGAAGATGTGGGAGTTAGTGATTTTCGCAGGTGCGACTGGTTGGACCGTAGGTGCGTAATGCGCAGGTGCGAGAAATGTCCGCATGTGCGAGGATCGCTAGGCAGAAAAGGGGGCAGAATCGAAGGTTGTTCATATTCACTCCATTTTTTATTTTGAGCTCGAGAGAAGGCGATTCTTTGATGGATTTTCAGAGGAATCTTGTGGGTAACGATTTCTTACTAGAATTTGGTTTTATTTCATTAGTCAATTTTGGTTTTCCTCCTTTTATCAAGGAAATTAAGAGTAAAAGTTTGTAAATGGGAAAAAAAGTTTCCCAATTGAAAATCCGAGATTTGAGTGAGATTTTGACGTCGGTTTTTGATGATTTTTGTTCGAGTGTTCTCATAATTGAGCGGGTGTTCATAATTTGTAAATTTTTACCCGATTCCGAGACGTGGACCCGCGGTACTTTTTGGGAAATTTTCCTAATTTCACGTCTTAGCTTCGAATTTATTAGTTAAACTAGTTGCTTGTAGTATTATTTACACGATGCTATTGATTTGATTAGATTTGGGCCATTGGGAGTCCGATACTCGTGGCAAGAACGTGATTTCAAGTTTGATTTGTGCGGTTGAGGTAAGTATATTGCCTAACCTTGTGTGGGAAAATTACCCCTTAGGATTTGAGTCTTCCATGTTGATTGTAGTCCGTGTACACGAGGTGACGAGTGCATGTTCGGACTTATTTGTGGAAAGTTGACCCTTTAGGAATCTTAGGTACTTATATTCGCCGAGTATGAATTTTCCTTAACATGATTGAATTTCCTAATTTCTAGTGTCATCTTTATTTTCTTAAATGTGGAAGTTCTTACTTTTGGATTTACTCCTATTGCCTAATTGACTTATCTGAAGAGTTTATTTCCTTTTACTGTCATGCTATGTCTTCTTAACTGTTTATCTCTAAATGTAATTATCTTCATCTCATTCTAGAATGGTTCGGTCTTGACTGAGGTTATGATTATTTTCACGTTACTTATCCTTAAATGAAATTGTTGAATACCCTTGAAACTACCGACCTTAAAGGAAGTTTGGATAGACTATACCTTAGTTGGCTTGCTTGTAAATAGAGTTATCGGATTTGTGATGATTTCTTGTTGTTAACCCGTGTAATTAGATGCGGCTGTTACATGCTATTTTCCTTCCTTGTTGAGTGATTCTTAATATGGCTAGCTCTCCTTATTATGTTTATTTCTCGTGAACTAGTTTTGCCTATCTTATGATCGAAGGTTCTTGAGTTGATGTATTATTTGTATCTTGAACTGTTGCCAATGTTGTTGTTGTACTTTTTGTGGTGTTGCACGAGGTTTCTGTCGTGCGGTTGTTGATATGGGGATATGCACGAGGTTTTTGCCGTGGGGTTGTTGATATGGGGATTTGCACGAGGTTTCATTCGTGCCGTGTTTACTATTGATATTGGACATGCGGCTTGATAAGGCGAGATATGAGATTGAGGGTTGCGCATGTGGCGAGACAAGGTAGGAACATGCTTATGCACGTGTGGCGTAACAAGGCGGGCATATACTTTACTATTGCACACGTGACGAGACAAGGTGGGCTATGTCAGGGATTGTTTGTGATACTTGTGTTGGCCTAGGGGCATTACTTGTTGTTGATATTGTGTACTAGAACACTTATGGTGTGAGTTTATTCGTGTGAAAATTTGTGAGATGACAATATACGTGTTGCCTTTCTCTTTCCGTATACTTATGGGTTGTTGAATCATGTTAGGACACTTGCACAAGCATACACTTAGTTAAGTACTAGTAATGAATGGATCCTTGTTGTTCTCAAGAATAGATATTCTTGTTGTACTTACCGTATGGGTGGAGATCACCCAATCGGCTCATAAGTCGTTCGTGCAGTTAGCACTCGAATGAGGGCGCAAGATGCCAAGTGTTAGGGTTCGAATATTGGGACCCATAAATGGTGATTTGTCCAAGGTTCGGAACCTTGTATAGATGACTACGAATTTGATGTAGAAGTGGTTGAAGTTGTTGAGACATTACCTGTCCGTGTTGTATATTTACATTCCAGATTTGTTGTGTTCTATTAAATCTTTGTGTTGTTTCATGGTTTCCGCTGATACTTATTGTTTCTCCTTCTTTATCGAATTCACTGTATTGTTAGCTATATTGCTTAGCCTTTATGTGTATATCATTTTCCCCTTTATTCCTATATTGATACTTGTTCATTTTATTAGACAAGTGGGTGTCTTGACTAGTCCTCGTCACTACTTCACCGAGGTTAGTCTTGATACTTACTGGGCACCGTTGTGGTATGCTCATACTACTCTTCTGCACATTTTTGTGCAGATCCAGGTATTGAACGTTAGTAGCTGAGTGGACTCTTGCCGAGGAGACTCAAGGTAAACCTGTCGTTGCACTCGCAGGCTTCGGAGTCACCTTCCTACTTTGTAGTCACACTGTTTTATTTGTTTCCAAACAGCTGTAATTAGAAGTTATGGTAAACTCTATAAATCTTATGACCTGTACTACCGGGTTCTAGGATTTTGCAATGTATAAAGAATTATTTATTTTAGAAAAACATTAGATTTTATTATTATTGTTGTTATTCCATGAATATTAGGCTTACCTAGTCCTTAAGACTAGGTGCCATCACGATACCCAACGGAGGAAAATTTGGGTTGTGACAGCTGACTTGACCAACATATCATCGATGTACACTTCCATTGTCTTCCCCAGATGTTCTTGGAACATCTTGGTCACCGGCCTTTGGTACGTGGCTCCATCATTATTTCAAGCCAAATGGCATGACTTTGTAACAATAAGTCCCCTTGTTTGTAATAAAGGAAGTTTTTTCCTCGTCTAAGGGGTCCATTTTTATCTGATTATAACCAGAATATGCATCTAAAAAAACTTAATAGTTAGTGACCTGCAGTAGCATCAATCATTTGATCTATATGTGGTAATGGGAATGAGTCCTTCGGGCATGCTTTGTTTAAATCGGTGTAATCTACAGAAACTCTCCATTTACCATTCTTTTTAGGTACTACCACAGTATTAGCTAACCAATTAGGATATTTACCTCGCGTATTGAACCAATTTTTAAGATTTTTTGTACCTCTTCATCGATCACTTGATTTTTGAATGATCTCTGCTTCCTCTTCTTTTGTTTGATAGATACGAATGATGGGTCTTCATTTAATTTATGAGTCATCACTTCCGGAGGTATACTTGTCATATCTGAATGGGACCATGCAAAACAATTTGCGTTAAATTTTAAATATTCAATTAACTTACCTCTTCTTACTGGGTTTAGCCTTGCTCCGATATGAATTCTCCATTCTGGCCATTGCTCGAATAATGGAACAACTTCGGTCTCCCCAGTCGTCGTTTTTATGTTTTCAATTTCCTCTGGATCTTGAATAACATCTGTCCTGGAGTCCACATCTTCTGTTTTGATGCAACCTCTGTTGAGATTTGATTTACCGTATCTTTATCATTTGCACCCGTATCTGTTTGAGCTGCTCTCGTGTCTTTCAATTATGTTTCCGCATCTCTTTGTCTTGAGTGTATCACTGAGTTGATATTCCTCAAAAGGTGCTGATCTCCTCGAATCTGTTGAATACCCCATTTTTAAGGGAATTTGATAAATTGATGTAATGTGGACGGTACAACATCCATGTCATGAATCCATGGCCTTCCTATAATTACATTATAAGCCATATTCGTGTCAACAACTTGAAATTTTGTTTCTTTGATGACCTCTTCTGCGTAAGTGTTTAATTTAATCTCCCTTTTGTAATGACAGTAGAATTATCAAATCCAGATAGGGAACGTGCTTTTGGTATTACACGATCTCCCATCAGCATCTCTTCCATGACTCTTAATAGAATAATATGCACCGAGCTACCTGGATCAATCAAGACTCGTTTTACATTAGTGTCATGTATAAGTAAAGATATTACCATTGCGTCGTTATGAGGAACCAGTAACCCATGAGCATTTGCATCGTCAAATGTTATGCTATCTTCTTCCAAAGTTTCACGAGTTCACTTCCCGTGAGTTATTGTGAACTTTGTTATCTTCCTTGCTACAGTATAGGTTACATCATTAACCTTTTCTCCGCCATTTATCATGTTTACTGTTCTCTTTGGAGATGGTGGTTTTGGGGGCTCATGTCTGTTCTTAATATATGCTTGCTTGCCTTTTTCACTAAACAACTCTGTTAGATAGCCCTGTTTCAATAAATGTTCTATCTCACCTTGTAATAATCTGCAGTCTCATGTTCTATGCCCGTGATCATTGTGAAATTCACACCAGAAGTCTGGGTTTCTTCTATTTGGATTTGATATCATATCTTTGGGCCATCGAACTTTATCTCTCATGCTTCTCAGTACAATAACTAGCTCAGAAGTACTCACATTGAAATTATAGTCTCCAATTCTCACATTTGTTTTATTATCTCTTTTACGTTCATCTCGATCCTTTCTGAATCTTGACGATGATGAATTCGAATCTCTATTTGATGGTCTGTGATCAGCCTATACGTGTTCGAATTTGGAACGAGCTTCCCGTCCCAAAGGTACCATGTAGGGCTTGTACCTATTTTTACCGGTCCTCTTCTCTGATTTTGATCGCCTTGAACTCGCTTTTTGTTCTACCCTTGATTGAGCTATGGTATCCTCTTCAATTTTTAATTTGGTACTGTACCTGTTATAAACATCATTTCATATCGTGGCTGGGAATTCTTGCAAGCTCTCTTTGAGTCTCCCCGTAGCTTCCGAGCTTTTCTCTCTCAAATTACTTGCAAATGCCATGGCTGCCCAGTTATCAGGTACTCTAGGTAACAATATCCTTTCTCGTTGAAATATGGCTGCCCAGTTATCTGTATCTACCTGTTTTACCTTGAATATGTCTTCCATTCTTTTTTCTACTTTTTGTGCACCCGAATATGATTTTATGAATGAATCTGCAAGCTCAACAAAAAAGTGAATAGAGTTTTCAGGTAAGAGAGAATACCACGTTAGGATCATTTGGTAAGAGTCTCCCCAAACTTTTTGAGCAGCACAGATTTGATCTCTTGCTTGTTAAGTCGTTGCCTTTTACTCCGGTGGTGAATGCAGTTATGTGGTCGCATGGATCAGTTGTGCCATCATATTTTGGTATATCAGGAATTTTGAATTTTTTAGGAATTGGTAATTGTGCAACACTTGGCTTCCATGGTTGTTGGGAATATTTATCAATATCAATCCCTTTGATGACAAGTGATACACCAGGTATTTTTTCAATACGGTCGTTTTGTTCCTTCACCTGTTTTTGCAAGGTTAGTATTAAATATTGTAAATCAAAATTACTAGTCGTACATGGTCTCCCTTCGAGTGATTCGTTAGGAGTTCTTCCACTTCCAGAATTAGCCAGTCCTGAGTGTGGATTTTCCACAGTTGCAGTATTATTTGGAGGAGGTGTTGGTGATACAGTTGGTAGCCCCTCATGAAAGCCTAGAGAGCTTCATTCACATATTCAGCAATTATTTGCTTCACAACATCTTTCTCTCATGTTTATTTATTCCCAAGTTGGTCATTGTTTTGAGAAGTGGATCTTTTTGGGGTCGGTTCCCTCGAACCACGTGGAGTTCCTTGAGGCGATAGAACTGGAGTTCCTATTGTTTGTTGGTTGTTGTCGTTGATATTTGAGATGATCAGTTAAGTAAGAATAATTTGGGAAAGTGAAAAAGGATTATCATATTCCCGGTAACGGAACCAATTTGTTTAACCCAAGAATTGGGTTATTAATCAAAGCTTATTTTAAGAAGTACTCGGGCTTCTGATAATCAAGAAATTCAATACTAACAATAATGGAAATAAGAACGGAGAATGATAAGGAAAATAGTAGAAATCACAAGAATGTAAGGTATATTCTAATAGTGATCAGAACGTGTCCACACAAATAATATTTCTTTCCCTTTTATAGGGAGCTTCAAGTACAACATATACTCCTCTTTATGATTGAGCATTAATGAGAATTTATACCATTAATGAAACGTTATAATAGGTAATTGTAACTGTTTCATGAAGATTCTTTAACGTTTGAACTCATTGATTGAAGATCTATGAATCTGCCCACCTTTCTGTCCTATTTCACTTTGACTGTGTCTCTTCAACTCTTTGAATAGACTCGAGTGCCCGGTTCTAGTCATCTCGTTGGTATTTAGCTCGTATCTGCTTACTTCGTATATATTTCTAAGTTTTCCTCCAGCTGTGTTCTTCTATTGATCCACGTTGCTTGCCATGTCAACCACTTGACTAATTCCACGTGTAATATTTATTTTTACCAATACAATGACATCATCCATTATATGCCAATTTTATTAATGACCATTATTTCTAATATTAGGAGGTGTAGTTTCAAAAACTAGAATAATAATGCAGTTGCGCTAAATGAAGAAAATAAAATGAATAAGCAATAAAATATACGAGCAATAACATGGATTCATAAGAAGTAAGATAGAGAAATAAAAGATAAATAATGTACGAAAAAATATTTTTTTTAAATTAAAAAGAATAAAAAGTAAAAATAAAATTAAAAAAATGAAAGTAAAAAGAATTAAAATAATGGAAATAAAAAGTTATAGAGAAAATACATTAAAATAAAAACAAAAAGGACAGAAATTAAATAATGTAATTACTTGGAGAGAAATAAAAGATAAATAATGTACCCAATTCCATGCTGACAAGTAATTACTTGTCCAGACAAACATGTCAAATTGTATAATTACACCCAATTACACCCAAATTCAATTCCCAAATGGCTTTCCAAACGGACTCTAAAAGGTGTATGTTTTCTGGGTTTATTTATTCATGCATAGTATTTCTTTTTCTTTATTGTTAGTATTATTTTTACGTGTTTGTATAATCAACCCGTTGTACCCTATTTTGCACTAGTCAAAATAGGATTCAACTTGTGGTTTCTTTGTAGTAGATGAAAGAGTGTCGCCACCTAATATTTATAGGTATATTAGGGTACCTATTTAATAACTAATTCATGTTCCTTATAGGTATGCAAACCGGTGAGATTATGGGTAAGGATTCTTGTTCTTCTAAGGGGAAGGTGTTAGACACCCCTTAAAATTTACCTAAGGTAGCTCCATATGACTTAGACTAATTTTAAGGAATTAGTTATTTATACTATGTTTAATTACTATTATAGCATGAGTCTCGCATCCCATATATATATATACCTCCCTTTAATTACTATTATATATATATATATATATATGGGATGCGAGACGTAAGGAGGATGTGAGATTATAAAAGAATTATGAAAGGTTAAAAGATTTCTAAAAACAGGCCATATTATAAGTCTTGTAATAAATTTATGGAGGTAATTAACTTAGGGAATAGATGTTTATATGATTTTAAAGATGTTTGTAAGAGAGTGATTCTAAATGTACCTTGATTTAAAAATCTGAAGAGGAGCGATCTTTAAAAACTCATTTGTGGTGACAGTACCTTATTGTTTTTATGAAAAGTCTGAGTTCATTACATGTTATTAAAAACCAACAATTCTTTCTGAATTCCTTTATGACAAACGGGTCTGCTGTTTCATTGATTAAATTGTGGGATTCAAAATCTTTTAAGAGAGGCGAGTGAACAAGATGAACAAATTATAATTAGCGGAGTGAATATTAATTACTAACGAATTCTCTTTAAATCCTATATTAGTTAAAGTTTTCCTATGTTTAAGGTGATATTAAAGCATGAAGGTAAAGTACATCTAATATATGAGTGTTAAATACATGATAATGGAATACGATAAAACGACAAAGGCAGTAGGTAAAGTAATAAAGCAGTAAACTAGATTGAGGAATCAATAACTAATAACGAAGAAAATGAGGGAAAGAAGACTAGACTCTTATGGTTGGGCCTCAAGAAGGTAAGCCCAACAATTGAAAGATACGACTACAACTGACATGGACCTTCCAGAAAATGTAACAAGGCTGGTTTGGGCCTGAGTTCTTTTGAAACTCAGCAGGCCCAAATATGTACATGCCCAAAAAACAAAAGAGGTCATTAGATGTATATTCAAAAATATTTGTGTCACGACCCGAAATCCCACCACAGGCGTTGTGATGGCACTTAGTCTCTAAGACTAGGTAAGTCGATTACAATAACAATTTAAACCTTTTTTTGAAACAGAATTTAATATAAGTACCGAAACAAAGCGAAAATAAGCATACCCCACAATAGTCATAACAACCTCCCAAGACTAGTAATACTGAGTCACGAACTCTAGCTGAATACATGGAATGATCTCAAGGACCAAAATACAATATTATTCAAATAATAGCTAATAGTACAATATAAGGAAAGACTCAAAGGAACTGCGACGACCAAGCAGCTCTACCTTGAATCCTCGCGACCGATATGCTAACTCTGCCCGAGTCCGATATCTCTAATAC
Organism: Nicotiana paniculata; assembly: GCA_005239505.1. Lineage (NCBI taxonomy): Eukaryota > Viridiplantae > Streptophyta > Magnoliopsida > Solanales > Solanaceae > Nicotiana > Nicotiana paniculata. The sequence continues at coordinate 61,774 of ML342550.1, forward strand.
CTGGCTCTGCACAAAAATGTGCAGAAGTGTAGTATGAGTACACCACTGTTGATACCCAATAAGTATCAAGACTAACTTCGGTGGAGTAGTGACGAGGTACATTCATGACATTCACTAGTCAAATAACATGTGCAGTATAACAGTATACAACTAATAATGGAATGTAGGAATCAGTAAGTAGCAATAATTTCATCATGTGTATATACGCAGTAAAGCAATAAGAACACCAATAAAACATCATTAAAACAAGATAAAGAACCCAAAGGACAACCAATTAATCAAGTTGTCTATCACAAGTTTTTCACAAAAAAGTCTCTCCGTGGTACCTCATCTCATAATAACAAATCACGGGTTTCAACCCACCATCATATACTCATGGCACCCCTGCCCACATCTCAAATCACAATCTCACGGACAACTCATGCGCCAATAATATCAAGATTCATCTTCCTAAACCGATATGGGTGATTAATTACGTGTATTCTTGTGTAAATGTTCTTTCACAACTCAGTCAACAAGTAACCACAAAATGTACAAGGCACAACTCATACAAGATAGGCACACCACTACATAAATATCAACAATAACAATGTCCCCAGGCCGTCACAAGTCATCACAAATCATTCCTAGACATAACTTGTCATGCCTCGAACTCGGGGAGCACGACCAGCGCTCAATCAAGTGAACTCGACCGAGCAAGCCTATTAGATTTCCTTCTACCCGAACTCATCTATGAATAAAGAGGATATGTACTCCATTAATCAAACGCTAAAAAGATTTCATTGACAACTCCTATTTCATTTTCATTAGCAGTTTCATTCATGATTTCCAAAATATTACAAGTTTATAGATATAATGAAAAATATGGTTTCCAAATACCAACATTTCTAATTCAATTCACAACAACAAACACTACCCACAACCTCTCTACGGAGCCTCTAAGTACAATAGTATAGTATGAAAGTGTCGACAACAAGGCCCCGGCTATACCTCAAAACACAAAGTACAACATCAAGTGATATCAGACCCAGAATAAAGTAAGGCTCACCAAAACTTGTTGAATAGGGAGTAACTGCTAACGAGGACCAAAGTTACCCACTAATGAACCACCTTCATCCATTGAAGATGCACCGCTCCCGAAAAAAGGGATGTTAGTACATATGGAATAGTACTAGTATGTAAAGCTAAATGTCCTTTTTAAAAATAGAATGCCCATAAGAAAGGGAAAACGTAAAAATAGCAAGTCACAACCAACAATATCCAAATGACTAGTTAAAACTTAACAAATCTCAAAATACGAAAATAATATATATTTTTGGTTGGGAGATCATTAGCACCGATATATTACCGTGTTTTTAGCACAGAGTCTGATCACGCCTGATCGGCTAAGCCATTTCCCCACGAACAATGTGGTTTGACATGTGATGTGAATGAAAGGTGTTACCAAGAGTAGTACCACCATGTGCGCAACATGGCATCCGATCTCCACCCGATCAACTAGGCCTCCTTCCTACACATGCCGTGTGGGTTGACTTTCCAATTCATAGCTATTACCAATCTCATCCTCATTAAGGGTAATAATCATAATTACCTCAATATTTCACTCTCATCCCAAATAAGGGGAATAATCACAATCCACTCCTACATTGTGTGATGACCCAAAGGGTCATCTTATGAATTAAAACCCTATTTCAGGCTCATTAGCCTTAAAGAGATTAATTTTTAATTACCTCGATTTTGCGTGCACAGACCGGGCGCGAAACCGGAAAGCTTTTATGTGAAAATATATGAAATAATAAATTTAGAGAGTTAAATTTAATTTTTAGTTGACTTTTGGTCAACATTTTGAATAAAGGACCCCGTATCTGTATTTCGACGAGCCCAGGTGGTCTGCATTAAAATATGAGACTTGGGGGTATGCCCGAAATGAAATTCTGAAGTCCTAGCCTTAGAAATCAATTTTTGAAGAAAATTATTTTTTCTGGATTATTAAGGAAATAAAAAAAAGAACTAATGTGTGAAATCATTGGTATTGGGCCCGTATTTTTGTTCTAGAGCCCGGTACAGGTTTGTTATGGCATTTAAGTCCTATATGTGAAATTTGGTGAGAATCAAAACTTATTTGACGTGATTCGGGCGTCCGAAAAAATTGTGAAAATGAAGTGTACTTGAGGAAAATAATGAGTTTGAGGTTAAATTCATAGTTTTGATGTTATTTTGATGATTTGATCGCACGAGAAAGTTCGTATGATATTTTTAGACTCGCGTGCATGTTTGATTTGGATCCCCGAGGGCTCAGGTGAGTTTTGGATAGGCCATGGAGTGATTAGAACTTAAGAAAACTCAGTTGTGCATCTGGTGTTTTGCAAAGGTCTCTGATCTCGCAAATGCGAGACCAGGCTTCGCAAATGCGAAGTCTGCCGGCCTGGTCAATGCGACTATATTGTTGCAAATGCGAAGAAGGCCCGGGAAGGCCAACCTTGCAAATGCGAACCTTTGGCTGGAATTGTAAAGGCCCCAGATGCCGTAAATGCGACATATTTGTCAGAAATGCGAAGGCAGCAGGATTTCAAAGGGTTAGCAATTGCGATAACTGCATCCTGTTAAGTCATATTTTAGACGGAATTTTCACCCATTTTTCAATTCTCCCAAACCCTAAACCTCCATAGGCAATTTTCCAAAGACCCAAACTTCTCCAAATCATTAGTAAGTGATCTCTAACTAATTCCTTTCAATCCTTAACAAATTTTTACAAGATTTCATCATAATTTCTAGAATTTTCATGGCAAAAATTGGGATTTTTGGGTAGAACTTAGGAATTTTGAAATTTGGAAATTTAGACCTCGAATTGAGGTCGGATTCCAAAACTAATTGTATATTCGATCTCGAGGGAGAATGGGTAAACGGGTTTTGGTCTGAACCTCGAGTTTAGACCAAGCGGGCCAGGGGTCGATTTTTGTCTTTTGATAGGAAAACCATGATTTTTCATTAAAGTTAATGTCTTTAGCAATAATTAATGATATTGAACCAATTGTGATTACATTCGATCGGGTTAGAGGCAAATTCTAAGGGAAAAATTGTGCTTGAGCAGTGAATTTCTTGTGGAATTGAGGTAAGTGTTTGGTTTAACCTTGACTTGAGGGAATAGAAATCCCCAACTTAAATGCTATGTGAATTTGCCTGTGTGTGGTGTATAGGTGAGGTGATGAGTATCTATGTACCACCAAACTATCTATTGAACATGATACCTTCCCTTTTCCCAATTTGTTTGATTCATGGCTTAATTGTTTTCATGGTTTTGATGCCTCCATGTCTATTTGATTTCGTCAACTTGTTGTTAAATATTGTTCACATATTTGGAAGTGTTAGTTGATCCTTTGGCTTCATTGTGGTATAAAAAGGGTTGAGCTGGTTGACAGTGATTTACGATACACATGGTTGGTTTCATTGTGAGATTATAATTGATAAAGTTCATGGGTAGTACAGCTTTCTGCTTACAATTGTTGAGACATAAATATTGTGAAAGGCTTTGGCCTAAATTGTGAAATCTTTTTTATAAATAAAGAGATGTGATTGTCTGGTGGGATCAAGTTGCACGCCGCAACGAGGAGTAATAAGGGAGGACAGGTGGGATCAGGTTGCACGCTGCAACAGGAGAAATAAGGGTGATAAATATAGGGAGGAGCAATAAGGGTGGACAGGTGGGAGCAGGTTGCGCGCCGAAAAAAGTAAAAATAAAGGAGGATATTGATGTTTTACCGATTTTAAACATAAAAACTAGAATACTCACTATTTTATTATTGTCAGTTCACATTCTGCACTTACGGTTATTTTAAATTAAAACTTGGAGATTTTCGTGAGGATTGGTTAAAGTTTAGATCTGGAAAATTTAACCGAGTTTTTTTTTTGTTTATTTGTTGTGAGTATCGTTTAATTGTTATTATTCCCTTCTTGCTTTATTATACATTGTATCCAGGTTATGTTATAAATGCCTCACCGTAGCCTCGTCACTACTTCGTCGAGGTTAGGCTCGCACTTACCAGTACATGGGGTCGGTTGTACTGATATTGCACTCTGCACTTTTTGTGCAGATCCAGGTGCCGGCTAGAGCTAGGTGAAAGTAGTAGCTGATATCATTCACACGGAGACATGAGGTAGATCTGATGGCGTCCGCAGATTCCTGGAGTCTTCTCCTTATTAGTTATTTACTGTTTTATTTCATTCAAAACAGACATATGTTTTCTTTCAGCCAAATACTTGTAGTACTCTTTAGTAGTTCGTGAATTGTGACACCAAACCCTGGGTGGTTATATAGTTAGTGTTAGCTCGTGGTTCATTTCGTCTTATCGAATATTATTCCTGATTGCATTTATTGCAAAGTATTAGATTTTCTTCTTATTTTAAATTGTTCTATTGTGTTTAAATAAACTTGTAAAAGAAAATATTAGTTAAGTTCTAACATTGGCTTGCCTAGAAAGTATGGTATTAGGCGCCATCACGATCCCGTGGGTTGGAAATTTGGGTCGTGACACACTGGCACATGTAGTTTTAGGTAAGGGTTGTTACAACCCACCCTTCCTAGGTGACTAATGATGCTCCAAAAAATATTTTTATTGATTTGCACACAAAGGTAACATAAATACAAATGTGTTCACCACATCATCTTTCACATTGTATAAATCTTTGTTAGTATTTTCAACCACTCACAACAACAATATTTCCCTAGCTTTTTTGGTCACTCACAAGATTCTTTATTCATGGCACGGTGGCCGTATTTCATATTTCAGGCTTTCATTTCTTTCCTTCCATGGATCATCATCATAAATATCAACATATATAATATTCTGAAAATCACAACTTCAAATTCATTTGTAATGGAAACTTTAAACACAATAGGTTTCTTCCCAAAGAATGGGACGAACTAACCAGCAATAGGTAATACATCATTTATTTTTGAAATACTTTTTCCCGAAAGGGCAATTCAAATTTCAGCTAGTGAGCATCTAAGAGCTCAAAATACATTGGCAATACTTACAAACCATAACATTAGTTTAAAACAGTCACATTTGGGCATGACTTGAGTAAATAAGCTTTTAGGCAAATCTATTTTTGAAGTAATTTTAAAATAGCTAAATCAAGTCTTATTTCGTTGACTTTCCCACATCATCTCATTTCATTTGCACCACTAGCCACAATTATAAATTTCATTCTTGGCACGTTGGCCACACTCTATATCCCAATTCACTTCTTTCATTTACAAGCATCTTTATAGATTATCAACAACAAGACATTTCCAATCACGACTTTAGGTACACATATGAGAAATTAAGAGTATTAAGCATATCAAGTTTTTCTCACACAATTTGGCATAATAGCTTTCATTTGAAACACGACTCAAAATCATAACATTTAATACGCAACCCATACTTTGAACATATATCTTTCGACATAAGGCTCATTCGGAATAGTCAAGTTTATAAGGGATAACTCGGAACATAGGAATTAAGAACTTGAGCCAACCATACTTGAAACTTACAGGAACATTATGGAATTCGATTCTAAGAGAGAAATTTTAGCCAACATACCTTCCTTGAGCTTTTCTTAGCTTACTACAACATTCAGGAAATCCTAGCACGTCACGACCCAAATTCCCAACCTCAGAGATCGTGATGGCGCCTAACACCACACTTGCTAGGCAAGCCAATGTTAGAATTCGATTAACTAATTTCCTTGATTATTTACATAAGCATAAATAAATAAATTAAAAGTAAACTTAATTTAAATGATTTCCAGTGAGATACTCCAAATATAAAAGAAGAAGCAATTAAATAAAATGAACCACGAACTAAGTATATAAATAACTCTAAGACTATCCAGGGTCTGGCGTCACAATTCACGAACTACTAAAGAATACTACAAATAATGGGCTGAAAGAAATAATGTAACTATTCTGAATATAATAAAACAATTTTATAAAAATAGGAGAAGACTCTCGGGATATACAAACATCGGCAGATATACCTCCTGTCTCCGAATAAATGAATAGTCGCTCTAAATATCTCTATTGCTGGTCGATACCTGGATTTGCACAAAAGAGTGCAGAGTGTAGTATCAGTACAACCGACCCCATGTAGTGAGTAAGTGTCGAGCCTATCCTCGACGAAGTAGTGACGAGGCTACGGCGGGGCATTAACAACATATAACATGTGGCAATAATATATACAATAACGCAATAAAATTCTACACGAACAAGAAAAATATAACTAAGACAATAAATATAAAGCAAGAAGGAAATCTAAACAAATAATTAAGTACTACAACAACAATGAAATAACTCAGCCGCCTTTTCCAGGCTTCAGCTATAACAAACTCTCAAATAATTTTCCAAGTTTCCAAACTTTAACTTTAAATAAAAGTAGTGCCAAAATATAAAAAAAAATAGTAATATAAAATAGTAGTTTTCAAATCTTTGTCTTTCTTTGAAAATCGGTAAAATATAATTGTCCTCCCTTATTGCTCCTTGTTGCGGCGTGCAACCCGATCCCACCAGACATATCATATCAATTTATTCACCCGTATCACAATCAATTTATTCACCCTATCACAATCAATTATCCACCCTTATCACAGCCCCTTTATCACAATCCCCTTATCACCGCCTTTCAAGTCAAAGTCTTTCACAATATTTATGTCTCGACAAGTTGTAAACTAAACAAGTTTCACTTTAAAATAATAGTAAAAGCAAAGTATGAAATAATGACAATAAAATAATGAGTGTTCCAGCCTTTATTTTATAAACAGTAAAACAAGCATATTCTCCCTTATTATTGTCTTGTTGCGGCGTGCAACCCGCTCCCACCTATTCACAATGTCACAATCAATTATCCACCCTTATCATAACCCCCTTGCCACAACCCCCTTATTACACCAAATTTTGTTTCAACCGTTTTGTACCACAAGGGAACCAAATAAACAACCAATACTCTTTCCAAAATAACCACAGTAATATTTAAAAACAAAAAAATAACAAGGCCAACTAGTCATAGAAACAATAATGAACATAGAACAATTAAGACAAGTATCAATTAAGTTGGGAACGAGAAAGGGATCATATTTATCAAGAAAATTGGGTGGTGCATAGGTACTCGTCACCTCAACTATACACCACGCCCATGCATTTCACATAGCAAACAAGTGGGGATTCTTATTCCCTCAAGTCAAAGTTAGACCAAATACTTACCTCAATTTCGCAGGCCACTCACTACTCAATTATGGCTTTTCCTTTAGAATCTTGCTCGAATCTAATCATAATTAACTCAATATCACTAATTAAGGCTAAAGGAACTAACTTTATTGAAAATTATAATTTCTCCTAGTTTTCTAAAAAAAAAAGTGAAAACCCGACCCGGGCCCACTTGGTCTAAACTCGAGGTTCTGACCAAATTACGTTTACCCATTTACCGACGAACCCAAATATACAATTAGTTTCGATATCCGACCTCAATTTGAGGTAAAAATTCGATTTTTACAAGATTACCTAATTCTACCCAAACCCTCAATTTATATCATGAAAATTCTTAGTTTTTGATTTAAAAGTGACGACAAACAATGAGTAATTGAAAGAAAAAAATTTAGAATTGATTACCCATGACTTGGGGATGATAATTGTTGAAGAAAATTGTTCTTAGGGCTGTAAACTTCGAAAATAAGGTGAAGAAGAAGGTCTGTTCATTTTTAAAATATTTTTTGTCAGCTATTCTGCCTCGTTTCCCGTGTCAAACAATCCCGAAACTCGATTTTTATGTGTCCAATAAATTCTTGTGAAATTCTAGTCAGGTTAGGCTTTTGAATCACTCAATTTGACCTTATAATGAAGGATATATGTAGGTTTTAATATTTACAAATAGTGCAGATTTTTAATACGCCGTCAGGGGTAATTTTCGTAATTAACCTGAAAAATCTGGCAACCTTAGTAAAATGACCATAAAATTCTCATACGATGTCCAAATTCGATGATTCTTTTTGCTACGGGTCCGTAATTACGATACAGAGCTAATAATTAATTCAAAACAGAAATCGGAGCTCATTTGTTCAATATGATATCATTTATGCTTGAAGAAACGACGTCGAATCATAAGAAAGAACGAGCGCAACACAACCCAAACCTATTTGAAACTCACCCGAGCCCTCGGGGATCTAAACAAAACATGCACGCAAGTGTAAAATCATCATGCGGACTTGCTCGTGCGACCAAATCATGAAACTAACATGTAAAGCTATGAATTTAACCTCAAAACTCATCATTTTTCTCAAGAACACTTAACTTTCACTATTTCTCAACCGGACGTCCGAATCACGTCAGATAAACTCCGATTCTCACCAAATTTCACAGATAGTATGCAAATACTATAAAAAATATGTACCGGATTCCAAAACCAAAATACGGACTCGATACCAGTGGTTTCAAAGATTAATTCTTTTCTTTATTTTATTAATATTTCAGCAAAATAATTTTTTTCAAAAATTGATTTCTAAGGCTTGGGACCTCGGAATTCAATTCCGGGCACACCCAAGTCCCATATTTTACTGCGGACCTCCCGGGTTTGTCGAAACACAGATCCTAAAAATGTTGACTCTAGTCAACTAAAACCAAATTTTTAATTCTAAAAATTATTATTTCTTTTATTTTAACATAAAAGCGTTCTGGTTTCACGCCCGGACTGCGCACATAAATCGAGGTAGTTAAAATTAATCTGTTTATGGCTAATAATCCTATAACAGAGTCTAAATTCATAAAATGACCCCTTGGGTGATCACAATCTCCACCTCTAAAATAAATGTTCGTGCTCGAACGGACATAGAAGATTACCTGAATTTGCAAACAAGTGCGGATATTTACTCTGCATGTCCGACTCGGACTCCCAAGTAGCTGCCTCAACGAGCTAGCGTCTCTACTGCACTCGAACTGAAGGATAACTCTCAGACCTTAACTGACGAACATGTCGGTCTAAAATAGCTATCGGCTCCTCCTCATAAGTCAAATCTTTGTCCAATTTGACAGAACTGAAATCTAACACGTGGGACGGGGTCACCATGAAGGCGAAAAATCTCTCGAATATATAACTCAGCCAATCGCTCTGAAGTATAAGTACTCGCCACAGGAATGAAGTGTGCTGATTTAGCCAGCTTATCCACAATAATCCAAACTGCGTCAAATTTCCTCTGAGTCCGTGGGAGCCCAACAACGAAGTCCATAGTGATACGCTCTCATTTCCACTCAAGAATCTATATCTGTTGTAGCAAACCACCAGGTCTCTGATGTTCATACTTTACCTGCGGACAATTTAAGCAACGAGTCGCATACACCCCAATGTCCTTTTTCATTCTTCTCCACCAATAATACTGCCTCAAATCTTGGTATATTTTAGATGTCCTTAGGTGAATGAAATACTTAGAACTGTGAGCCTCCTAAAGGATCAACTCACGAAGGCCATCAATATTTGGCACACATAACCAACCTTGTATCCTCAAAACACCATCATCTCCAACTATAACCTGCTTGGCATCACCATGCCGAACTGTGTCTCTAAGAACAGCCAAATGTGGGTCACCATCCTGCCGCTTCCAGATATGCTCGATTAGAGAAGACCGAGCGACTGTACGAGCTAGAACACTACTGGGGGAAATATCCAACCTCATGAACTGATTAGCCAACGTCTGAATGTTTGAAGCTAATGGCCTCTCACCAACCGGAATAAACACAAGGCTGCCCATACTCACCGCCTCTATTTTCCTAATAGTTGTTCATAGCCAATTACGGAATTATCAACAGTTTCACGTTAACAATAATCCCCTTCCAACCTTCACAATATTGATGACGAGGTGAGATTCATGAAGACCTCACAATTATATACCCGACTTAAAGTGTCTCATTTAATGCCACATGGGCGGCACATACCTCGCAGGTCAAAGCTCAATAATTCTGACACGGATTTGGAAAATTATACACAATTAATTAATTAGTTTATTTCTTTATTTATTTATTTAATTATTATAGTATTACTTTTATTATCATTATTTATTCATTTATTATTATGATCATTATTATTTTATACATAAATTATTGAATAAGCCTAACAGGCATGACTCCCTACCAGTACTATAATAAAGTTTTAATTCATAAGGGAGACTTTAAACACAAGAATTTCCATCACAAGGACCTCGTCCCTATATAACTTCCACCGCGGCTCGTATCCCGATTTAAACATACCAAATCATATCAAAATACGTGGATCTCACCCTCAGTATTGAATCACAAGTAATATGCACACCGCCAATCGAACCAAATAAACAATGCCAAACTACTCAACCGTTTTGTACCACAAGGGAACCAAATAAACAACCAATACTCTTTCCAAAATAACCACATTAATATTTAACAACAAAAAAATAACAAGGCTAACTAGTCATATAAACAATAATGAACATAGTGTCACACCTCCTTTTTCACCTACCCCCGAATTAATGAAGGGGTAATGAGGGAGTTTTTTCACTTTAAGTGACATTATTCGGATTAGAGATTTATTTATTTATTTCAGAGTCTCCATCCGGATTTTTGACGATTCTCCGGGACACCGTGTTATTTTAAAAATTCCAAATCGAGGAAATTTTGACTCTGTTTTAATTTGTCTGCGACCAGAAATCCGAGTAAGGAATTCTGTTAACCCGGGAGAAGGTGTTAGGCATTCCCGAGTTCCGTGGTTCTAGCACGGTCGCTTAACTATTANTCCGCTTTTAGTGTTTATGAATTTATCTTAGACAAGTCACGACGGCATGCACTTGTTGTTTTTGAAAAAATGGCAAACACGTCACATGAAATGCACCCGTGGTTGCTATGTGCATTTTTTATTAATTGTTTAGAGTTGAGGGTCGGGGGCATGAGTTGCCACTCCAAGTGTAGGTTATGGAATCATGACTATGGTCACGATAATTTAATTATATATCTAAAGCAAACTATTATTTTCATAAGTTATTTGTCTTATTTCTAAACTAGTTTTGAGGTGGTTGTGAAATTATGAAGTATGGATATCGGATTATTGTGAGAGAAATACATAATTTAGCTACTGTAATTTGATTTAAAAGGACATCTATAACTAAAGTGAATACTACAACCCACAAAACTTCCTAATCCTTGGACGGTAAGTCACCACCAACTCATATGATTTCTAAAATTAAAATTATTCTTTATTGCTAAATTAGATTAAGTTAATGCCTGTGTTCATATTAAAGGTGTTTCCATCCAATAAATCCACTGTATCATACATAATTACACACTCCAATGAAATCACATAAATTAACCGACATAATAACAAACAGGAGTCTAAGGAGTTCAAATGACCAAATAACAACTAACATTGTATCAAACATGCAATTTTGACCAAATAACTACTAATATTGAATCAAACATGTGATAAAGCTGACCAAAATTCTAACCACATATTGAACTAAAAAAAAACTCATTAAAGTTAACATGATTAGATAATCACACAGTATTTATAACTGAAAACGGGGATCGAATTAATTCATAATGGCATTATCCATCACACATAAGAATAAAAAATTTGAGCAGATTTTTAAAAATGAACAGAAACTCGATCATTAATCATTCACTAAAAGAACCATAATACAGAAAAGTTTTCACACTAACCTGGTTGAATAAAGAAAAACTTGAACATTTCGACTAAGGACAAAAAAAAAACCAATTGAAGCTCAGCAATTCCGGAAGCAGTTCAAAATCAGCGAAATCGAACAGTGACTGGACTTCGAATCAGCCTCTCAGCTTCGAAACAAACCCTTGCGGCTCCGTCCAGCTTCTTCTGTTCATTTTTTTTTTGTGTAGGCGTGAGTGAAAGGGTGAGATTCCAAGAGGAAAAAGAAATCGACGGGCGGCTGTTTGATCCTTGAAGAGAGAGACGTCTCTAGGATGAAATTCGTTTTGGGTTTTGAAGAAATAGCCTGATGTCAAAAGAGAGATAAAAGAGGCGTGTATTTTTCTCTAGAGGTGGGGAGGGCTGATCTGTGTATTAGGGATGAGAAGTGAGGAAGAAGCAGGGGGGAAAACGGCGCAGCTCATAGGGGGTCTCTCATGCTTAATTAGGTCTATTTTTGGGTGAGAATGAGGAGGAAGAAAGGGGGGTCATGGCGCTCCATCTAGGTGGGTTTTTAGAGGGAGGGTCTTGTTTGTTTTAATAGGTGAAGGAGGTGATGAAAGAAAACAAAAGATCTACACAGATCTAAAATAAAAATAATTAAATCATGACATGTTCATGCTAATAGCACAAAAATAGTTAGAAAGGGAAGAGGGGATACACGTAAAAGGGTTTTTTTGGCCGGGAAAGAGAAAGAGGGTCATTGGACCTTATCGAATCTAGTGGGGTTTTGAAAAAATGAATCAAACCTTCATGAGTCGATTGCTATAGTTAAAAGCAATCGACCCACGAGGGTCTGAACCATTGGTTGTCCTCGAATCCGCCGAGGAGTAATTTTGGGGTTTTCAGATTTTTAGATCTGAAAATCAGGCAAATCTATTGGTTTTTTAGGAGAGTTGATAACGGGAGGCGATAGAGGGAATGATGGTGGTCGTCTGGTGGGAAGTTGGGGTTTATTGGAGAGGGTCTGGTGGCCGGACGGCGGTGGGGTTCTGGGGCATCTAGGGTTTAGGTTACCCAGGTTGAGAGAGATGAAGGGGATGGGGGCGGCTAGGGTTTTGGTGGGGGTTGGATTTGGTTAAATGAGGGTAGGGGAGTTCGTTTAGACAGTTATATATTAGAGGGGGGTGAGTTCTCAGCCATTGGATCTGGAACACGAACGGCTGAGATCTTTCGAGTTAAATGGAACGGGGTCATTTTGGAGGGTGCTGGGAGAGGCCGGGTAAAAGGGGGTTTGGGCCTGGGTTGTTTGTAGAGGCAGATTGGGCTTGGGTTGTTTGTAGAGGCAGATTGGGCCTGGGTGATTTCAAGCCCAGGTCCGAATTTAGTCTCCCTTTTTTTTAAAAGATACTTAGGTTAATAATTACCTAAATAAACTCTAATAATGTACTAATCAGTCTTAAACTGATTTCATTTAATTATATATTAATTAATGAGTTAATTAAAAGTAAAATCATTAGTTTAATACCCATAATTATTTAAAGAACAAATTTCGTAATTTTCTTAGAAAAAATGATTAAATTATGCAATTAATTATCAAAAGCACAATTATGTCAAATAATGAAAGTTTTAAAATATTTTATTGTTATTTATCACTTATAAATTTTTTAAAAGATGAACTATGCTCATGCAATGCAAATAATTCACAAATAAACACTGAAATTCAACAAAAATCTATGAAAATAATTTATTTATCGAATTTTTTAGGAGCATTTAGTAGGTGAAAAATCACATGCTCACAGTTGCCCCTCTTTACTCGGAAACGCGAAAAGTTTTCGGGCAAAGACAAAGTGAACGGTTATGAACGACTTTTACCCGTTTGCATACTCCATGTGAAGCGTTTTTGAAAAGTTTGACCGAACCCTGCTTCAAATGTTGCCTACATATCCTTGGTTACAAAGGAATCAGGTCAGTGTAGCTCTGGAGTTTTGGTAGCTGGGACTACCGAGTAACTGTGGTTTCACTGCAGTTGTTGTTGTTACTACTGCGGATCTCCTTGTTTCACCCAAAGTAAACAAAACGACAGACCAATTAAACCTATCAGTTGCTAGTTACAAGATTCCTATCTAAGACCTGTTCTTGAGTCTTGATCTTCTGCTAACTCTGACCTGGATCTTGATGTTTTTTAGCCGCAGGTGTTGGTTTCGTCTCTTCGCTTTTCGGACCAAGGCAGGATATACCGAACGGATNTGCTTCAAATGTTGCCTACATATCCTTGGTTACAAAGGAATCAGGTCAGTGTAGCTCTGGAGTTTTGGTAGCTGGGACTACCGAGTAACTGTGGTTTCACTGCAGTTGTTGTTGTTACTACTGCGGATCTCCTTGTTTCACCCAAAGTAAACAAAACGACAGACCAATTAAACCTATCAGTTGCTAGTTACAAGATTCCTATCTAAGACCTGTTCTTGAGTCTTGATCTTCT